>NTHP01000048.1:102863-121496 GCA_003416845.1 Oplegnathus fasciatus | reverse complement strand
TATATATATATATATATATATATATATATATATATATATATATATGTATGTAAGATACAGAAAATCAGCAAATCTTCACATTAAAGAAGCTGCAAACAGCATTAATCAGTTTATTTTCTGCCAATCCACTAATCGATAAATCGCTCCAGCTCTCATTATTATTTTCCTCTGTGTCGATACAGGTTCCATCAACGCCTGTGAGAAGACTTCCTTTGTCTTTCTGAGGCAGGAGCTCCCTGTAAGACTTTCAAACATTATGAAGGAAATTAACCTGTTGCCTGACAAACTGCTCACAACCCAGTCTGTGCAAATGGTGCAGAGCTGGTAAGTCGAACCGGGAAAATGGATTTATGTGTTGTTATGATCCAACATCAACTGTGGCTTTGGTGGTCTTTTGATTCAACAGGAACATTTTCTCAAAACAAAAGGAGAAACATTGTCTCTCTCAGCCCCTGTGCTAATTCATTACAGCCGTATTAGTCACAGCTGTTGACTTGTTTACTTCCATGTGGTCGGACGGTTTATTTCCCCACTGTGCTCACGTCATGCTCAGAGTTACAAAAGCACCCTTTGACCAAGTTGTACTCCTTCCAACTAGCTCTGTGCAGGGGGAGGCTCTCGGCTCTGAACTTTACCCTAGTTTCTCGTCACAAGTCACGTGACCTTGTTTTCAAGAGGGTCTGCTGCTCTTCTTTCCTTTGTGAGGAGTGCACTATGACCAAAATATCCATGAAAACATTAAAAGACAGGCGTTTTTTAAATTAAGAACTTTAACTAATGAAATTCCTTCAGGCTCACTCAGATCGCATGTTTTGCATTTTACAGCATGTGTTTATGTGTGTGAACATCTTTATCTCTGGTTTTGTCAGGTACATCCAGAGTTTATTGGAGATCCTTGAATTTCTGGACAAGAATCCAGATGACTACAAAGTTTTGGGAGAGTAAGTTTCTAATTTTTCTGGAAAATCTCACACTTGCTTGGGGCAAGTTTTTCATTCGAATCTGCTGGCCGGTGGTCAGTTTTCATGTTTTGAAAAGACACAACAATCTACTGACACAACACTCACTCGCTCTTATGTTTAAATAAAGTTTTTTTAGGTTGTGTGTTTATGTCCGATTTTTGGAACAGGGCAATTTCTCACCTCTTTTTCCTCTATTTTGGACACAATATGTGCTTTGTCTTCCCTTTGAAGGTGATTTAACAGAAGTCCTGACAGCTTGATGTCGTTATATCCCTTTTCCCCAGGTTTGTTGACGCCTTAGTTACCATCAGAAACAGGCACAACGATGTAGTGCCAACTATGGCCCAGGGTATCATAGAATACAAAGAGGCTTTCCCCCACGACCCAGTAACCAACCAGAACATCCAGTACTTTTTGGACCGCTTCTACATGAGCCGCATCTCTATTCGCATGCTCATCAACCAGCACAGTGAGTAACATCCAGTGTTCAAAATTCAGTTTAAAAGTGCACTGCGCCTGTTTTTACCTGATGTTCCTCACTCATTGTGTAAATAATCTTGGTTTTAACAGTTTTTGCATTTTGTCACCTACCACGTACCAGTGGGGTTTTCATGTGCAACACACACAAATCCTAAATCTGGTGCTGAAAAGACCTGAACAGCAGATTGCTCTTGGATGATATTATGCTATTCAGAGTCGTGTTTGTTATTGCGAGCTGGCAGAGGTATCATCAGTCATGTGGAACAAAGATTGTTGATGCATATCACTGTTGTGATAATGTAGTCTTTCAAAACTACCATTGCATGAAGGGAAAACTATTATACTTAAATGAATTTACAGTAGAACCTCACACCTGTCTTACAGCATTAACTTCTATGTTTTCTTTCCCTGCGCCTATTTATTACCAAAGTATTTCTGGTGTTATTACTTGGCCTGGGTATCAAACTTATATAAACTTTATAGCAATGAGTATCGAAAAGTACCCAATGTCTGCTTCGACAGATTCTCAGTCTTGTTTACTTTTTTAGACTGTATTTTAATCAGGCAATTAAACCGACAAACACGAATTCGGCTTGTTTGTCACGTGGAAAACTGGTTTTATATTCTTCAATGCGAGTTATCAAAGAAAAGTATCATGTTGGCATCAGTACTAAAACTTGTGTCGTATTAGCAAAATTTAAAACGATACACAGCCCTAATTTTTACTTAACTTGTAATGTTGATGCTCCGATAATTACAGGTAACTCGCTGCTTTCTGTTCTTCTGAATTTTTTCTTCCCTGCAGCTCTTATTTTTGATGGCACTGCCAACCCTGTCCACCCAAACACCATTGGGAGCATTGACCCTCACTGTCAAGTCGGAGATGTAGTTCAGGGTAAATATGAATTATGTGTGAAGTTAAATGGGTTAGATGAACTGTGTTAAATCTAACTTGGCTTCTAATGGGGCAAAGAACAGTAGTTTTATTTATTTGCCTTGTACTTTTGGAAGTATTTTGCATGCTTTTAATTCTTTAACACCAACATTGTACTGTTTTTGTGCCGTGATCATGTATTTACAAACATAATTCCATTCTTTTTGTATTGTACTCATCATTTCTGACATTATTATCCCCCTTGTTTTGTTCAGATGCCTTCCACAGTGCGAAGATGCTGTGTGACCAGTATTACCTCCGCTCCCCAGATCTGATACTGCAGGAGATGAGCCGTAAGCTTACATTGATTTAATCTGGCAGGTTAAATACAAACCCAGTTTTGCTCTTGTTGCCAACATCCCAAAGGGCAAAGTCTTCGTAGTCTGTCCAAGAGATCTGAGTAAAGAACAAATCGAGCCAAGTCCTCTTTGTGTGTACATACAGTACGAGTGTATGTAAATTAACATTCAGCCAGATGGACCCGAGAGGCCTCTAATTATAGCCTTGAAGCTGAAGTATGGCTCAATCGGCCCGGCTGACTGCATCAGGCAATATTGACACACAGACCCTTTCCTCTCCATCCTCTCAAACAGTAAAACCAGAGCAGAGCAGAATAATTGCCACTGATGGAAAACATCCATAAGTGGTGAGGATGATGATTTTTAAATGAAGTGGATGGAATTAAGAAACACTACTTGTTTTCCCTCCCTGTGCAGACAAGAAGAACCTTCCAATAAGCATCGTATACGTGCCCTCTCACCTTTACCACATGCTGTTTGAGCTCTTTAAGGTATGACACATCCTGTAGTTTTGAAGTATAGACTGATGAATGAGATTACAGTGAAAAAATAATTTGAAATTGTTTTTAAAAACACGTTAACAGGAGTTTTATTATTATGTTATATCTTCCTTTTTTGTAGAATGCTATGAGGGCCACAATTGAAACCCATGAGGACAGCTACAACCTTCCACCCATTCAAGTCATGGTGTCTCTCGGAGGCGAGGACATGTCAATCAAGGTGGGTTGCAAATCTTTTTCTTGAAATTGCAACGAGGGACTCCTTGGTTGTCGTCGCGTCTTTACAATACACAGACAGAACATGCAAAACAAAGTCTGTACAGCTTACAGACTTTGTTTTGCATGTCCTGTCTGTGTTGTGTGCAGGTTTCTCTTAGGATTTTCCTCCCATAACGTTCACAAATTACTAACAGCAGGTGGATTAGAGCGTTAAAATTGCTTGTAGGAGTGAACTGGAATGTGGGTGTGTTTTTATGTTCGTGAGCTCTGTGTGAACCAGCACATTTAACGGGTTTAATGAAGCCTGTAAGATAAAATTCTTTCACCAAGTTAATCTTTTACACTGTTGTTATTGCACGAGTTCAAATCAGTTTAGTGTTAAATAAATTAATCATACAGCTCTATTGCACACAAAATGTAGCATGCCTTTGCTTTTAAAGCCAAGAGTACCACCCTTTTTTTGTTGTTGCCACCCAAATCTTCCTCTAAACCTGTTATGTAACGACTTCGCCCTCAATTAAGCACAGTGCTTACTGGCAAGCAAAGCTACTAAGCTCTTATAAGATTAACTACATGGGCTGTGTGCATTCATAAACCTTGTCTTAATGCCCATGTGTTACCAGGACATGTTACTAAGACTGCTTGTTGGCATACATATACAGTAGACAAAAAGTTTATTCGTCTGATCTAATTTATCAGACTGCTAAAAGTGAAATTTAGGACTTAAAGCTGCACTAAACAATATTTGTACGTCGACAATGGATCAAATTTCTGTGTGTAATGTGAAAAGTGTCTCTAGTAGCGATGAATCCACAGAAAATTATCACCAGACTCTACAGTTCACCTTACCTTACCTTGTTTTAATGTCTTTCAGCTCATTGTTTTTGTGTCACCCCCATTCACTCTCAACCCCATTCCAGCAGCAGCAGGCAGCTGTTTTCAGCAAAACTGCTCAAATAAACCCACTGTACGCTTAGCCACTAGCTGGTGAACATAATGGAGTATTAGCAGCTAGAGAGTCATATATTTCCCTTAGGAGTAAGTGGAGCCCAAGACAGAGCTAATAGGAGAGTGAATATTGGACTCGCATTCATCAGTTGGACACAAACACGGCTCCAAATTAGTAATAATGTTGCTCCGTGTCTGCTGGAGGTGTAATTTAGCTACTGTTGGCTAACACGGTTGCCGTTACAACTTTAAAGGTGATACTGTAATATGTCAGTATTGTGTTTACAGCTTGTTGCGCGACCCCGAAGCGGCCAAAAAAGTAAAAATCCTTCCCCTACTAAAAGAATAAAGGCTATCAGTCATGTTTCTTTTGATTTAAAAATACTCGTAAATTACCCTTAAAATAAAAAGAGTTCTTGAGGTAAAGAGAAGCCTGTTGGGAGACAAAGGCGAGCGTGCACATTCTGAAAAATGTTTTGGAATGACTGACTAATATAACATATGAACAGTATGTTATCTGAAGTATAACTTGGATTGGGGTTATCTCCAGACGTGCTTTTGATTTGATATTACACACCCTTTTTTGCATTCCTGAAGGAATGCAATGAGATAAAGCTGGCATTGATTGGGTTTCTCTTTTCAGTGCAATGTTTTTGTCTGCACTTGTTAATGTGGTACTACTAGATTCCCCTTATTATATGTTTTCTCCGATGTACCTCCTCTGCCAGTTGCAGACTTTGATAAATACAGACCCTGGTCCTCTTGAACATTTACCATGACATTATGTGGAGTAAACAAGCAGAGGGCCACTTAGCTTCTATTGTTAAGTTGAGACCAGGTGTTCATGACAGGCAGGCACTTGCTGGCATCATCTCTACCTTTTTATGGCTCAGCACTGTTCAAGGACCTCACATCTTTCTCTCCTCTCTCTGCCCCCTGTCTGCAGGTGAGTGACAAGGGTGGCGGTGTCCCCTTTCGAAGGATCGAGAACCTTTTCAGCTACATGTACTCCACTGCTCCTGCTCCACAGATGGGAGAGCACACACGGCCTCCACTGGTAAGTAGAGATACAGGCGATGGACTGCCAGGAATTGCATTTATTAACTCGATCTCACTCCTACATGTATTGAAAAACAAATATAGGTTTTTTTGCAGGCGTAAGGACGCTGTTAATTGCACCATATGCCATGCGGTTGCATTTCTGTACAGCCTACAAGCATCAAAATGCTCATTTAGCCTTTTATTTAGACTTTCTTTCCTATTAAAAGATTGAAATCCTGGCATCATTCAAAAAAAATTAATGACCTACAATACACAAAGCAATCTTCACAAAAGACCTGTTTGTTCCACGGAAGAGCGCTGCTGCTTGCAGTATGACAGAGAACAAAGCCTTCTTAAACCCCTCATCCCCTCTGTCACTGCTCAGGCTGGCTTCGGCTACGGTCTGCCCATCTCTCGTCTCTACGCCAAGTACTTCCAGGGGGACCTGCAGCTCTACTCCATGGAGGGCCACGGCACAGACGCTGTCATTTACTTGAAGGTGAGCCAGACGTGGTGATCATGCATGAAATTGTGACAAGACGCCAAGAGTTTGAAAGTCTGCAGCGCATAACAGAGAGCGAAAACTGCCGTGTGACATGCTTTTGTTAAACACGAACCGAACTCTGCAGACCTGTGGAGCCTGTGCAGGTAATGACAGGATATTTGTAATTACATCTTGTCTTCTTGTCCCTCCAGGCGCTGTCCACAGACTCCATCGAGAGGCTGCCGGTGTACAACAAAACTGCTCTGAAGAACTACAAAGTGAGCCAAGAGGCTGACGACTGGTGTATACCCAGTAAAGAGCCACTAGACCTGAGCAACTATAAGGTGGCCAAGTGAAAATGTCCTCCAGGCCTGGTACTTCTAGCCTACATACCATGACACCTTCAGAATTTCTGTCTTCATATTCCCATGTCATCATCTGTCAAGGCAGATGTGGGCACCGAACTTTTTACTACCGGGAAGGTCATCTCTAGACTAAAGCAGACAAAGTGTCCTCTTATATTTCAGTCTGGTTTTAGCAGTAGCATGTTCATGTTCTTTTCAGTCCCTGTTGCCCTTTTGGGTTCTTCATAGGAAAATAGAAAGCAGCTACTAACAGAGAATTCTTGTCACAATCACCCCTGAGACATCTGTAATGTTGCATCACCGGGGAATGTGTGTGGACATGCAGCCTGGAGTTACGTGCAGGTAGAGACGGAGGCAGCACCCAGCACCCATGGCATGGGTGTGGTGTTGTGACTGAAAAAGTGGGAATACGACTGATGCAAGGTCTAAATATTCCAGTTTAATACACTACACATGCAGTAAGGTTATTGCAGCAGATGTTTGTGGAGCGACGCGTGGAGGTATTCAGTTGAACAGGGGGGAACCTGTTGTTGAGCAATTGAAAGAGGACCAGATCCTATCATCTGTAGGAAATGTCACCCAAGCCTTACAGTAGCGACCTCACCCAAAGGCTCTTTTCATTGAAATACTTGAACTATTTAAAATAATACTGATGTTGCACCTTGTTAAATTTGAAGTACTGTAATACTGATTTGAACAAATGTATGACTTTTAAGTTGAGTGGTTTTGTGCTTTCTGCATGGATATTTGTCCGAGCTTTTCATAGTTCAGCCTTTAAAATATTAATCACAGTATTCGCACCAACTGATGAAACTCAGTGTTATCTTAACATCAGTTTTCTGGACCAGGCTGAATGTATTCCACTCTTTTCCGTGCATTCATTTGCATTAATTAAGGAGACAAAGAGTATTACATGATAGAAACTGCAGCGCTATAGGGCCCAAGTTCTCTCCGATGTACCACATTTTACAGCCAGCCTCCAGAGCATTTGCCATGCTTGTTTGGAGGTTTAATGCTTTTAGATGATTTCAGTGGAGGCGAGTGTTGTTAAACCCCAGAAGGCAGTGCATGTCATGTTTGAGTTCTCTACCCGTCTGTGATCCAATAAGGCAAGGCCAGTCTCAGATTGTTTATTATACTGTGCCATATGAGGAAACAAAATGCCCTGGGTCCATATGTGTTGAAATGCACAGTTTTCTTTTGTATTACATTTATCTTAATCATACAGTATGTGAAAGGTTATTTTTATAGCTACACTTTTTGTGACTGACATGATTGTACATACTGTAAATACAATCCAAATAATAAAAAAAGAACAACAGCTTCAGTACAAAATGCTTCTCTTGTGTTATTTTTATCCTGCATACTGTGTGCGTAACAGTAGACTGCAGTTGATGAGGTGCACAGAGGTGATGGATTATGTCAATCAGTGGAGGTCTCCTCTTAAAGATATAATCTCAAAGATTTTCATTTAAATAAATGTCACTATCTATCGCCAAATGAGGTAACACAATGGTGATTGAGCCTATGGCCCACTGATGAAAGACCTTGCATTTGCAGTATTACGACTCGGGTGTCGGGAGGCACTTTCCTGGAAAAATCACAAGCGGCGCACAGTTAGGCTTTTAACAAGGCTTTTAACACAACAGACTCACTTTTCAATTCACCTGCATGTGAAGTGGCGTACTGTTTTTTCCGGTCTCTGCAAGCGTTGTGAGTAAACTGTTACTATGGCCGAACAAACAAAGAAAAGATCCATGACCACAGACGATGAAACTTGAGAAGTGAGGTCCAAAAACACACCTGCAATTACAGGTTAGCGCCAAAGGTGCCGTGAAAGACAACGAAATGAAAATCTTCGAGATTATGACTTTAAAGTTTGGGATACACCTGAGTGGGGGAAAAAGGAGCAACAAAGCGTGGACAGTTTTTACCTCTGTGTCACTGGATCTATTCTGATGCTGGTGATGAGATCACATTCAGCAACTCTACCCTGCAGCCATTCCAGCACCAGACCCTCAGGCACAAAAAGATCTTACTGCGTACATAGCCTCATGTCTGTACAAGTTTCCACCCCACTGGTGTCCCTCTGCCTCTGGGTACAAATAGTTACACCACTGTTATGCCAGCAAATGACTTTGAAAAGGTGGATCACATTTCTCAACTTCGGCTTAGAGACCAATAAGACAGAGGTCATCACAGGGAAACAGACAAGTCACGGTCTTGTGGTTGTTTGAGATCAGGGGCATGTGAGACTCATGCAGCTAAAGGGTAAGAGCCTGAAGGGAGTTCTAATAATAGATGGCTTCTGTTGTGTCACATATTTGCACTATATGAAAAGAGAGAGAGGCAGCATACAGTAAAGGCAGTGGTGAACTGTGGCATTTACTATGTGCTGCACTTTATTTTGAGGTACTTGTACTAAATTTCCTACTACATTTCAGAGGGAAATGTTGTACTTCTTACTCCATTACATTTATTTGACAGATGCGAGGTTGTAGAAGGCAGTCTATCACACTGTCTGTTCCACACCGGCTGGATGTCGTCTCGCCACATAAATCCAAGGTGGCACAAGATGATTAACAAGATCCAAAGGTGGATGTTTCCAAAGGTGGATGGCTGAAGTGGTTTCAAATACACGTAGAGAAACTGAGCCTTCTGAGTACAAAGTGTTGGGAACCCATTTCTTACCCTTCTAGACGACACCAAGGTTGCAACAAATGACTCAACCTGGCCTTTCTTGACGTACAATCTGTGTGTACTCAGTGTGTGTTTGCCGATTGTGTATTATAATTGATTATGTGTTTTGCTTTGCTTTAATGTTTGTTAATTGAAAAGTTGAATTCAAAACCTACCCCACAGTATTAAGTTGAAATGAGCACCACCTAAACCAGCTACAACATTAAAATGCTGCTTAATCAACCAGTAATAATAATAACTCTCAATATATAATATAATATGTGAAAATCATGACATTCAGAAAGGGGGCATCTTGCATAATGAGTACTTTTACGTAAACGCAAGTACCTTTTGCTGATAATGGTTGACCTTTGAAAGCACTTTTTCCTTGTGGTTTTGCTTTTTTTAAAGGATCAACAAAAATACTGTATCTGGCTTGAATCCAACTGTATTAAGACCTTGTATCTCTTAAACCCAGTCCCCCTTTCCCTCTTTAAATTGACAATTGTATGATATATATTATTAATTATTATTATTAAGTAGTTTGACTAAGCATGCAGGTGTTGTATTTAATCTGGCACGTTTTTTCTGGGGATGCCCCTCTGTTTTTGTTGATGAACGAAAGATCTTGCAGGTGGCAGATGTCAAGCGAGGCTCGTTTTACAGTCGGTCTCATGTTTACACGGTCCAACAGCAGCAGATCTAAATATGGCCATTAAACCAGGGTGTTTACCCCCAGGCCACTACAGCTACATCGAGGAGTGGAAAGAATCCAACAGTGCCCTTCTCCTTATCTCACACAAACAAAAGGCTGATAAACTCTCCATAGCAACAGGACCAACTGCTGCAGTGCAGTGACACAAACATCATGTTCTATATCTGCATGTTAGTGGTGCATTGTAATTCTTACAAACATCTCACCTGTAATCCCTTTTGTAGATATGGTGTGCAGTGTGTAGAAATGAAAATGGAGCAAATAGAGGAAAAGTTTTGTTAAAAATTCAGATATATGCAGCATGATACAGTGATTCCCGGGATACTCGTACCCCAGGGGATACGTCTGCAGGTGCCAGCCCAATATCACTAATCACAATTTGCCTCAATGGGCTTTTATAATATTCGGATAAGGAAAAAAACCTGTTAAGAAATGTTAATTCAAATATATCGACACACTGAGTCAGCAAATTGTTACAGACATAGCTAAAAATAATGGGAAAAAAATTTAAAAAATTATATCTGTCACACATAATTATAAATTAAAAATAATTTAACACTGACAAATAATTGGCATGAAAAAATACTGTAATATAACTCGAATATAATTAAAAGTGTTACATAACATCCAGTTTAAAATCAATTCAGACTAACACATTTGGAACATGGCAGGTAGTGTAGGTGAGGAGGCACTTGAAGTAAGCTCTAAGGGGCTGTGGGGGTACGTCAGACAAAAAAGGTTGGAAACCACTAAAACACAACAAAGAATACATGTACTGTACACTGATGTACGACGCTCAGCTCAGCCAAATCCCCCAGTGACCTATGGCCTGGTGCCCTTGCCACTGATACCGAACATCACAACATCACATCTGCCAACATCCACGCACGCCTGCGTGTGTGAAAGAGGCCTGTCAACACAGGAGCTGCCAGCAGAGACCATGCTGCCATGTGAAGCATTTTCATGAAGAGTTGTTTATGATGTGTGTCTGTAATGAAGGATGTGTTGTACTGTTGTGCACTTTTCCTCTACTCCAATTTCTGTCAGTCTTCCTGCCACGAAATCCACGCTGAAGCACCGAACCACTATCCTACTTTCTTTTCAGGTAAAGAAAACTGCTGGATCATTATATCGATGGGGTAATGGTGCTCAAGTTAGGCTGCTGCTGTTACCCTCTAGTGGTCTGTTTTTTGCGAACATCCACTTCTTGGGAGGATTAGTTTGCACACATTTGCGCTAGCAGTGTAAGCAGTTATCATTTAAACTCTCTAATGTGCAGAATTTGCTGTATATGATATGTTTGGGACCATGTGAGGAAAAGAAAGGGGGAAAAATAGCTCTTGGATTCAATAATATAATCCTTACTGCTGTTCTTTTCATAAATTCTGATCTTAGAGTTCACAGAGAAGCTCATTAAAAGGAAGTATGGTGTAGTCCCTTCTGTAAAATCACATTTTTGTGTTCCTGGAAAATCATTTTCAAGTAATTAAAATAATAACTTCATCGTTCCTCCAATTTAATTAACACCACATTTCACATCCATCTTAAAGGTCATTGCTGTCTCAGGGTGTATACTATGTACTACATCATAGAAGTAGAGTCTTTTTTAAAATAGTACATGTTTTAACATCACATTTACCAGAACTGATTTACTCTGCACTTGGTCAGTATTGAAGTATAATTTTGATAGTTGGTCCTGCAGGAGTTGCAGCTCACATGAATGCTGGTTTGACCGTTTTCACACTCCGTCCATCTGTGGCGTAACTGTACTGACAAAAGAACAACTTTTACAGTTTCGCCACTGCCTGCTGACCATACAGACTGAAAAACTGCCAACGGCGCATTATTTTCATGTCTGCATTTGCAACTAGTCTGTGAAAAGTAACACCTAAACTGAGTGGGAAAGATGCTGTTAAACTGAAGTCTGTAATTTCCCCTTTGTTTGTGCTTTACTGTGTCACCTACTGATGAGTATATAAGGTCGTTTTCGGACAGTGGTTGAGTTTCTCATCATGCTGATAAGACGAGGTAAGAGTATTTTGTTTTGAGAGAAATATACACTTACATTTTTATATGGTAAATATTTGGAAGATCTCCAGTATTTGATTTGATTTATAATTTGTAATATTAATAATTTATTATTCTTTCAGCACTTGCATGGCCTCCATCCTGTGAACTGTTCTATACACACCCTGGTCAGAACAGCAGGCTGTTGATTGCATGGTTCAAGGTACATTTACATTTATTATACTATCTTAATATCACAGATACGCATGTATGTATGTATGTTAAATTTAGCTTTTTTTCCCAGTGATTCTCATCTAATATTGTCGTCCATGTATGTAAAGTGATTCATGAACCTGAGACTGAATCAAACCATTAAAAATGCATCAGAACTGTCAAAAAATGGTGCAGGTGATCCAAATATTTTCATTTTTTTTGATAATTTTATTCAAATATAAAACCAAGATCACAAATACATAAAATTACGCCTACATAAACAAAGTTTATAAAACAAACAAATAAATTGCTAATTGCTAAGAATTAAGCTAGAATCTCTCTTATTTTATGGACATGCTTTTCAATTTATCTACAATGCAGGATTGCAAATTATTAACCCACACTACAACTGATTAGTCAAATTGTGTGTTCTTCCACATAATGCAGATATTAATACAGTTATTCCGTGTGATTATTATACAGTGAGTAAGTGAGAAACCATAAAAATGTCATCTTTTACATAACTATTGTGCAACTGTTGTTGTCCCCAGATGGTTGTCTTAGCTGTGGCTGTGTTTGTAACGTTGTCATCTTGTGCAGTCGGCTGCTCGGGGAACACAAATTCTGTGAGTACGAGCTTTGTTAACGGATGTTACGAGGCTACAGGGCAGATGGAACATGAAATTTATACATTATGCAACAAAAGTTCTCCGTTTTCCAGATGTTGTTCAGCACAGACAGAACTGGCTGATTTTCTGTCACACTGAACTTATAAAGAGAATAGAACATTACATTATATTAAAACCAATTTATCACAAGGTCATGTGACAAACTCAGGTCTACTTTGACACATACTTCCGTTTTCCTTTTCTTTCCCCAGACTGAGCTGAAGCTTTGGAGCATGGAAAATCAAACTATGGCTGTGCAACTAGCTGCTGTGTTCGAGGTGACATGATATACTGCACTTGTTACCTTATAAGTTAAATAATTGATTAGTCATTGGACAGACAATTAAACAACTATTTAATAATCGGTTAATCGTCTCAGGTCATTTTCAAGGAATTATACCAAACATTCTTTGGTTCCAGCCCCTAAAATGTGAAGAGTTGCTGCTTTTCTTTGTCTTATGTGGCCTGGAACTTAATATCTCTGGGGTTTGGTCTGTTAGTCGGACGGAAGAAAGCATCTGAGGACATCACCTTGGACTTTGGGAAACTGTGAATGGCATTTCACTATTTTCTGACATTTTATAGACCAGGATTAATAGAGAAAATAATCTTCAGACGAATTGGTAATAAAAATAGTTGTTAGTTGCAGCCGTAACATTACAGGCAAACAGAGTTATGAATGCTATGCAAATTTACATTTTTTATGAGGACTGTAGCCAGAATTTTGCAAAATACTGAAGTCAAAGAGACCAAAAGAGTCCAAAGTCCCCCCAGTACAACCCCACCCATCGCAGAAATGCTCATTTCCATTGTATTTATTCCTTTAACGTTACCTTTTATATTTCCTGTAAATTCTCATCTTATTATGGTCTTAATGTTGTTTTAAAACTTCCCTTACTCTGCTAGATATGTAATTCTGCTAGAGAATACCAAATTCTTTTTTATTTCAATTTAATCTCTTCCCGGGTTTTCT
Source organism: Oplegnathus fasciatus (assembly GCA_003416845.1). Taxonomy (NCBI): domain Eukaryota; kingdom Metazoa; phylum Chordata; class Actinopteri; order Centrarchiformes; family Oplegnathidae; genus Oplegnathus; species Oplegnathus fasciatus. The sequence continues at coordinate 108,009 of NTHP01000048.1, read as the reverse complement.
CCCCTAAAAACAGTCAAATTTTAACATATTTAGTGTCATCCTAATGCCATTAACCTCCCCAATTTTCCAGAAATACTAAAGTCCTGCCTCTGTCTGTTCTGGACTTGGCATTAACTGCAACATCTGAATCAGTCATTATTATGTTTATCCGCACGTATTATGAATCTGCAAGACTTTGCTGGCTTTTTAAATGCGGTTCCAACATTTCAATCATTGCTAAATATGCACACTATGCTGTATTGCAGGAGATGGCGCGTCTAAGGTGTGAACAAACAACACTTCAGCAGCAGCAGAATGCTCTGACTCAGGTAGCCGCCGTATAATTTCCTTACAATCTGTCTGCATGCTGTACATCAGCTACTTAATGTGTTATATTCTTCATTCACAGATGCATAAAACAAGCCACCAGAAAAGAGCTCAGAAAGAAGTCGGTTAGTCAATAAAATAACACTCTTTACATAAAATCTCTCAACTCTTTAGTGCTGCAGTCCACTGTGGTCATTTACTCATTTTGGTGGAAACTAGTGGAAAATCTCTCTTGTCAAGCAGGAACAAACATCCTTACTTATGGTTTAAATGGGGACGAGGAAGACAACCTGCATTTCTCTGTGGCTGACTCAAGGAAACGGGGTGACCCCTGCTTCCACTACACAGTCCTGGACCAGGCCTGGCGTGCCACCAACACCACCACCAAGTATAAGATGTGTGACCGCAACGTCAAATGGAAAGGTAGCTAGTTATACTGTATAAATCTATTTCTATTTAATGATGATGACAATTATGTTTATTTCTTTTTTTTTTTCTTTTTTTTACCAAAGGCTGGTACCGCCTCTTCTACAATGGTAAGAGTCTTCAGATGCCTGAGAGGTGTGTCCCTGTGAACAAATGCGGCACCAGCTCCCCGCTGTGGCTGGCAGGGCCTCACCCGAAGAGAAGGCAGGGCATCGTCACCCGCAGGGTGTGTGGCCACTGGAAGAAGAACTGCTGCGCTTTCCGATCCACGCCCATCCAGGTCAAGAAGTGTCGCGGCAACTACTATGTCTACAAGTTCGCCAAACCGTCATCTTGTCATCTGGCTTACTGTGCAGGTATTAACTGAGGACTGTCATGCCCAAACTGTACATTTGCACATTTTTGGAAACGTTTTTTTCTGCCATAAATTCAGCAAAAGGTTTTCAAAATTCTGATTATGATATCATTCTAGCAATAGGTGTCTTTTCATTTCAAATTTTGGAATGAACAAGAGCTTCAGATAGTAAAAACACGATGTTCTTTGAAAATTATGTGTGACAGTACTAACTGTGAAGTGGAGATAGATTTGGACACATGGTAAAGTAAGTTATTTTGTTTTCGCCTTCGTGACATATGTTATCCAAACTGTTTATTCAAAAACACATAAATGTGCTCTTTATGTAAAGGCTCCATATCTTACTTGATCCTTACTTTTATACATCTTTTATTTCCAAATATGTTTTATTGAAAAAAGAAAAAAAACTCTTGTAAAATGTTTTCACATAAGAGTATATAACACAAGATAAATAGTCAGTTCATTAAGCCACAGTGTGACTATAGGAGGCTCCTTTTTCTTCAAGTGCATGAGAATAAGTATTTTTCCTGTGATTAATAGTAGAGGAGTTGTTGTTGTGTCTTCCTAAATTTGAACATTAGTTATAAGATACCCACAACTATTAATACAGGGTCTGGTTCAATATGGTTCATTAAGCACTGCAGAAAATATTCAGATTTTAGACCTTAAGTTTTCTAATTTCTGACAATGAGGTAGGTTCGCCTCACCCTGAAACTTTATCACAAATTGAAGAGATCTTAGGAAATATTGCATGGAGTTTAGTCTTTCAGTAGTCGAGTGTGTGAAGCTGTCCCAGTCCTGTCAACTTTAATTGCATATCTTTTGATAAAATCTAAATCTGTGTGTCTTATAGCATTAAACATTGGTTGTTCCTTTGCAGGTTTAGTATGAGGTTAAGGGCCAAAGTCTGAATGATGCTGTATGTCTGTTCTCAGATATCAACACACTTGTATGTGGGCGGTGCAGAAGAAACCAGTCCTGTGTGAGCCGAGATAAGATTAACTGGAGGTGTAAGACAAAGAAAAGAAGTAAGTTGTCATTTTTGTTATGTTTTTTTTTAATTTTTTTGGCCTTCCCTTGTCAAATGCACTGCGACTCATCATGAAATCGGTTTAGTGATGATGAACAGTAAGGCATCTTAACTCACAAATATCAGGCCACAGCATCAACTAATGTCATTTCTGTTTCTATTCTATATTTTATTTGAGTTATTAATAGTAAAAGTAATTGTACCAACTCAGTTCTGTTATATTATTTTGAGATATTGGGGGGAGTCCAAAGAAAATATTAAGGACATTGGAGACGATCTTGCTTTTTTTTTTTTAAATCTCATCAAAAGCCTCCTCCCAACCCTAATAATTCTCATACAGTCCCTAAAGTGTCATGCCCCTGATGAATATATGACTACAAAATGCAAAGACCTTCATCTCACCTCACCACTGAAACATTTGTGGTTGCTTTAAGAAACATAAAGGAAGACAGATGGTAGTTTAAGCTTCTTTTTACTCGATGAAATTATCTGTCATCACCTGAAACAAGTGCATGATTAAAGTCTGATGATTAAAGGCATATTCCAGCCATTTAGTACTGCACTTCCATAAAGTTGGAGGACTTGCAAGAAACAGATAATGTAAAGAATGGATACAATTGGTGCGGCAGAAGCCGAGACATCCTGACTTTGAATCACTGGATCCTACATTTCCCATAATACACCTGGAAAGCACCTCTTCATTAGACCAAACCTGTTAAAAATCTGTCGTCTAATACAGCTGTTTTCAGTATCATTATTACTCATAATAATAATAATAATAATAATAATAATAATATCATCTCCCCTTCTTTCAGGGTCCAAGAAGGTGCACTTCTTTGCCCTTTACCCCGGCCAACTCAAGGGCAAGGTGAACAGAGTCAAGTACAGCAAGGTGCTGGTGAATGTAGGCCGAGCCTTCAACAGAAGAGCTGGAGTGTTCAGGGCTCCGGTCAATGGATTCTACCAGTTCTTCTTCTCCACTCAAACAGCCAACACTGGTCTTAAGACTGATCTGTGGCTAGTGGTCAACAATTACTGGGTAGCTGTCTCTCACACTCTTGTCTCCCGTCCCTCCACCGTTGGTAGCTTGTCCACGTACATGACCTTCCTCCGCAGAGGGGCTGTGGTGTATGTCACCCACAACTGTGGTAGGTCTTGGGCCAATACTGCTTCCTCGACCATTACATTTGGGGGCTCACTGCTTGTCCAGTGGAAATAATGTAGGCTATATATAAACATTTTGATAACGCATTAAATTCTGTAAATTCTTAATGTATCCTTGAATAGAAAGGGATGTATTTCAGCAAACATGTGGAGAGTGTCTCATGACAACATTTACACCCTCTCTCTTTGCTATTAATTCAAGTTTATTTTACTAGTTTTAGTGATGTCTGAACTCAGCTATTGTAACTGTAAACCAATTTGTAGTGTCAGCTAAGTGTCTGAAGTAATTCCTGATTTAATGCTAAAAATTTAAATAAAAAAGAAATAAAAAGTTTGTTGATGATCAGTTGCAAGCAGTGATATTAGGATATTTTCTTCCTGTTCTTACTTGTTCATAAAACTGTCTACATTTCAGTTTATTCATTTTATCATTACTATACACCTGCCTATCACAGAATTATATTTTATTATATTTTATTTTATTTTATATATTATATTATATTCCTATATTTCAACTTTTGCACTATTTTATGTCTTAGATTCTCTTTTTTACTTGAGTGATTTTCTTTTATACACATTGTTGGAGCATTGTTGGAGGGAGCCTGAGAAAACATTTCATAATCAATGACTGTTTCACTGTAATTGTTGTGCATATGACAAATAAAGAACTTGAACTTGACATGTGCATTAGGAAATAGAACAGAATAGAATAATAAGTACATTAAATACAAAACAGAGTTTACAATAGAGATAAATGTACCTTTTTGTCCACCATAATGTTGATAACATAACATGGTTCTCCACAAGTGTAAAATGATTAATGAGCCTCGGACCACTGAAAATGTTTGTTTTATTAGTATTTTATTCTTCTATTCTGAAATCTCAAAACCTTTGAATAAAACAATAATTTAAAAAATCCCAAGGAATCTGGTAATAAGTTGCATGTTCCTCCAAAAATGCAGTTATGAATACAGTATTTCGATGTGATTATGGCAGAATATAGTAGAATATGGTCCTAGTTCAGTCTCTATTCTCAGATTTTATTTTATTATATATTTGATCTACTTTCTGAAACAATCAAAAGATTATCAAATTAGTTAATTGACAGAAAATTGTTTATTTATCTATCTATCTGTAGCTGGACAAGGTGGAGCTTTAAATTAATTTAATTTAGAAACTGATCATATGTTTTGTATGTAAAATCTTAATTTGCAAACTAACTAGTAACCACAGCTGTCAGATAAAGTGTTTCCCTCTGAGATTTAGTGGAGTAGTATAATAAAAGTATAACAAAATGGAAATGCTCAAGTAAAGTTTCTCAAATTTTAAACCACTGCCTTCTATCTATGTACAGTTATCTATCTATCTATATAGAAAAGGCACTTACCTTTACTTACACAAGGTGGCGCACTGACATCAGTGTAAGTCTGGTGGAGAACTGGTGGCAGTCTCTGTTTTGGTGTTCAGCTCCCTGTTCAGGAGCTTCAGACAGGAGGTCTCACTCTGGTTCAACATGGGCAGACCAAAGGAAATGATACAGACCTGCTTTTAATCGAGAATAGTTCAAAGCCAGTGGGTTGGTTTGAGAAAGCAGAATAACTTAACATATTTAGCCGCACTTTTCATTCATATCCCATTGAGAATATTCTGATGAGCCCTCATTTTCCCTTTTATGGTAACACAGGGCATCATAAAAGTCAGGCCAAAACATTATTTTTTCTCTGCGAGTGTTTTACAACTTAGAGGTGGCCCCGTCATCGCTGAAATATGTATCAGAAACAGTGCAGCTGCGGTCTCCACAACTATTTGCTTTCCAGCTCGCTCACAGGGCCAGTCTGACCAACACCTCTCCACAGGGCGGGGGG
>NTHP01000048.1:53127-91568 GCA_003416845.1 Oplegnathus fasciatus | reverse complement strand
TTTTTTTTTTTTTTTAATAATTTATTGCAATGTTTCCTTCATCATCTTCCAAAGAGTTGTTTACTTCGAACTCCATTGCACATTTTTATACTTTTCATAAAAGTTAAATGAATAAGTAACATTATGTAATAAATAACAGAAAATCACTAAGGGACGAGCACTTAGCCAAACCAAAACACTAAACAAACAAAACACAGAAAGAGGGGGGAAAAAAAAAACTTTGTACATGTAAACAACAAAACACTTAAAAGTTATATAAGATTTTCAACACGTCAAAACCAATTTTTTATTGTATTTATTCTGTTACAGCTATTAAATTTGCATTTACACTCATTAGTTACTTCTCTACATAGTAGTTTGCATTGTCAGTGGCGGACTCCGCCATTCCAGCACTGGATTCAAATGATGTGCACATGCGCAAGGGATTCACAGGGAACGAAGCACACTCGCACTGGCTGAAATTCAGCATAATGACGTAGTCTGGAAGGGCAGAACAGCAGGTCCTGGTTATTTTGAATAGGAAACATACTCGCATATTGAAAGCTGATAGATGATAATATTGAATTACACTTGAATCAACCATAAGGTACGATCTTCACATTATTTCACACAGTCATCCACAAGATAAACAAAGTTTGTTGTTGCAGGAGATACAGTGGCACCAGTGGAGCCAACTACCACAATATAAAGATGATCATATTGGGTAAAAAGTCGAGTGGAAATGAATCAAGAATAATTATATTGTTGCTGTGTTACAATGTTTGTAGCCCAGTCTGCTTCAAGGAAAAGAAAACTTACATAGTGTTGTTTGTTTGGCTTGTTGCAGTAGTGGAGAGAGTGGAGGCAACAACAAGCATCGTCCGTGTCTGAGTGTGTTTGCATCAAGTCCTGCATATCCTCATTTTTTGGCTTTTTGTTGTGTTGACAGATGGGATGTGTGCCTCTCTCTCTCTCTCTCTCTCTCTATCTATCTCAGTCTCTCTCTCTTCTAATTCGATAACATTATATCATTTACTCTCAGGCAGACATGGTATCATTAAAGGGCAGGAAAGTAGGACATGGTTTTGTGTTCTAACCAGAGCCATTAGGTATTAGATAATAGAAGATTTAGCCAAGCTTGTGCCATCAGGACATAAAAAGATGATGGAATTGTCAGAAGATACCGTATCACACAGTTTTGTCCGTTACATTTATATTTATTGTTTAGGTTGGTAAACATCTTTGTAGTGAAACAGAAATGCACCATTCAGGATTTTTAAAAGTTAAGTGTGAGCATAGCAAGAAGTCTTGCATGAGAGTCTTACATAATCTGTCTCCCTGCTCCAGCCTTGGGTCAGACCAGCTGTGTTAGTGGCAGGGAAACGATCTCTTCTGATTTTGGGAGAAGATTGATGCGGGCCTGAGGGAGGGTGGATGTGTTATGTGTTGATGGGCTGCGTCTCCTACAGACAGTCTGGGAGCTGCTGTTTAACACTAAGCAGGCTTTACAAAGCAGCGGAAAATCCCCTAATGCAGAGCCCAGATGTCTGATGGCTGCAGACCGTGAAGGAGGCCTCTGTCACACTGTACATAAAAGAGTGGAGTAGAGGAGAGAAAGGTGGAATAGAGCAACACTTGACTCATTTGTGGTGGGTCCCCAAAATGAAAACTACAGCAGTATGAGACAAAAGCCCTGTCCTACAGCGGAGTAGATCTTTATTAGCTACTAAGGAGCAATAACTGTAATGGAGAGTTGATTAACGGACAGCTATATATCACATGGTACGTGATGACAAGCCTAGTTAAGCTTCTTCATCTTCATTGCCTCCGTGAGCTGTGTGTCACAGCTGCTACTGCTGGCTGTCACCTGCATGCACCTGTCCCTTTCACCTCTCACAGTATCTTTGCCTCACGTCTCTCCCTTTGTTTGAATACCTCTGCTTTACAGGATAGGAAAGCATATGTAACATTGTTCTGATACAAAAAAAAGATTTTTCTCTGACTTCAATCATTGCTTTTTTTTTTTCTTATGAGAAATACTGGATGGTTTTTCCGCTTCAGGCTTTTAAAAAAATGTTCAAATGAAGCAATCTAACAAAAGGAAAATCTCACAAGTCAGAGACAAATGCAGCGTGTAATGACGGGTTGCTTCATTTTCAGGGGTCATGAGGCAAAAAGTCAGGGAACCTCACAAAGAAAAGTTCATAAAGACATGGTCCTCTCAGTTTGCTGCCAGTTTATTATCACATGTGACAAAGAAAAGCATCAGATCCTCACATATTAGAAGCTGGAACAAGAAAATGTTTGGCATTGTTGCTTGAAAAGTGACTAAAATGATAATTCGATTATCAAAACGATACTATTTCTGTCGATCAACGAATCAATTGACTAATTGTTGCCGCTCTAAATGCTGTGCTATAGCTTTTTGTGACAACATTTAAGGAAGAACAGAATGCACTCCTGCCACGCAGATGAGATGAACAAGGCAGTGCCCTCTGCTCTGTAAGAAAACCAATTTTTGAAAGACAACATGTCCCTTACCCAGCAGCCATGGGGATAAGCCCTAAAGCATACTGCTATTAGTCTAAACAAGAGCAGTGATGGTAATGAACTCGGAGATAAAAGTGGAACAGACACAGATTATCTCCGTACCCTTCATAATTCCTGGAATGGCCCTGAAGTTCAAACGCATACTGATGACGACACGTGCTGGCGCAGCTCACGCCGATATGGGCCACAGCTTGCACCATACAGTACCAATATAGGACACAGTATAGAAACACAGTTTTTAATCTGATTCCTTCATTATTACAAGTTTTATGGCAAAGACACACACAAAAAAGTGTATTTAAGTCTTTCTCTGTTGCCTCGAAATCCAGCTTTTTAGGACCAATCTGCATCTGCTTGAATGACGTTTACTATCAGCAAACAGGCTGATAAAGTTTTTACAATGCATCACAACATACAGTAGTTTTCATTTTAGAATTGCTCAGCATATGTGCCTTTTCATAATGTTTGCAATGGCTCATTTTGGATCTTGCTGAGTGTTAAGTAGAGGCAGACAATCATATAAAATATCATAATTACACCAGTGTGTCAGGCCTCAGGGTGGAGATGTTGAGGGTGGCATTCTCACATCATTATTTTAGTCACATTTACCTCTTAATTCTTCTCTGAAGTTTTTTTTGGAGGGGGGAGGGGGGGGATTGTTGGTGAGAAAAGGTCATAAATTGCTTGCGCTCCTCCTTAAGTTAACCATAAAAAAGACCCACCCAAACAAGATTGGAGACAGTGGTTGTGCTCGGCTTTGCTCTGTAATTCACATCTGAGGGGAGTGTGTGTGCATATGTGTATACATGCTGTAGGTTTGTGCATCAGTGTGTGTGTGGCATTGGGGTTCCTCTGGTAATTTTGGGGCAGACAAAGTTCCCTGTTAGAGTGAAAAACATCGGTCACATTTCCTCTCTGTTTTTGTGTAAGGCTAATCTTTGAAGTCACATCTTTGCACATTTTTCTGTCTGTGTCTGCTGAGTCGTAACATTTAGTGAGAGAGTGTGAGCGCGCGGTTTATGTGAATGAAAAGGAAGAAACTCCGCACATTACGTTCTTCCTCATGGGTCAGGTTCAACTCTGGCTGTGGTATTTGTTAGTGGAGATGGTGTGCCCAGTGGCGGGTGGTGCTAGTGGCTTGTAAGGGTCCAGTATAACTGTTCCTTGGTCCATCACTATTATGTTCTGACAGTCGGCTTTTTAACTATTAACAGCCAGCAGGAAACACTACAGAAAGTCTTGTATACAGGCTGGTCAGATGATAATTTCGTCTCATAAACTGTGAAAGAACCCCAAAAAAATCCTGCCTCCTAAAATTCAATTCATGATTTTTACTTTACGAGGGTTTGAGGACCGAAACGTCGTAAATAAAGTGAGTACAAGTGATCGACATTGTGCAGGATTTTTTGGTTCTTTCACAACTATTAACACCCAGAAGAAATCATAACATGAATAGGTGCATAGAATCTAAGGGTTAGGGTTAAAGACACATTTATAGTAATTTCCAGTCACAACTCAGCCTTAAACTTCCAGCAACCACCCTGCATTTGTTTATGGCGTTTATTTAATCCCAGGTGATCATGGTGTGAAGTTATTTTACTATATTTAGCACGAATTTCAGGAAAGTTTAATGATTATCGTGATAACACCCTTTACCATGATATGTTTGGCCACAATAATCATAGCTTGAAAATTTGATAGCGGCACATCCCCAGGTGGGAGTCAGACTGTACACGAATCATTTCACAATTTTTGATTACTACTTGCACATATGATCCTTCTTCCTCCCTCTTTCTCTTCGCGCCTACTCTACCTCCCCCTTTCCGTCTCTGTCGCTCTCTCATTTCCTGGCTGCTCTTGGGAGGGGTCCTGTTTTTTGGAAAGAGATCACACGGCTGCAGGTCAGACCAGTTTAGACACACTTCCCTTCACAGCTGGACAGACAGAAAGATGAAGGGGGAAATGGAAGATGATGTAGAGGGTGTCACACTATTACACCTGAGGATTTATGGACTATCAACCCTCCCTTCCAGTTTTATGTACTTTTAAACTTTAACTCTCTTTAAACCCATATCTGCCTAATTCAGTCTGAAAATTAAAAAACAAACCGACAGATGATCATGTTACCAAATTTAAATCTGACTCAGTCTCCGTGCACCTATAAATAGCATTTCTAGGAGACTATTATGACCCATAAGGTTCTCTAATCTCTGTCCTGTGTGTCCATTTAAATCCTCCTAAATGAGAGTGGAACAGATGGATCAGCCGACCCTGTATCTCAGCTGACACGCTCCAGCTGATTGATTTTTTTTTTTCTCCTCTCTTCCTTTTCTCTTCTCTTCATCTGAACCCATTCCCCATGAAAGGATGACAGACACAAACATGATTCGCAGATGCTATTAATAAAGTGAGGTGGGAAAAAGCACCAGGGCACCTCTGGGGCTGTCTCTGATTTTAACTCTGCCTGTTTTGTTCTGAACTGTGCAGCGTCACAAAGAATCGAAAGAGATTGCGGTTTGTTTGTCCAGTGCGTAATGTTTTGTTATTGGGTGGGAAAATGAAAACCACAATGCCAGACTGACACTCCCAATAGTAATATTTGTACAAATATCCTGTGTCATTTTTAAAACAGAATTTTGCTAATCTTACAATAAGTGATGTCTCTGTAATACAGTTGGGACGAATCAAACTCATTCCTGCGGTACAAATAAGTCTCTACGTGTCACCTTGTTCAGGTGTGTGTGTTGTGTTAGCTTGAGTGTTTGACAGACACAGGCCTGTTGGGATCAACTTGCTGTAACAGCTGTATTTATTGCTGTTATGTGACTCCACTGTTATCTTCAGAGGCTGCTTAAATATCAGACAAGTCAGACCAAGATTGAGAGGTCTTCGTGAGGTCATAGGGCACACGACATAGTAATAAAACCATCACATAAATAAAACATAATAAAATACACAAAAGATCATAAATGTAAAAGGTGAGCTAAAAACAAACTGTTACTTAAAGTGCCAAAGATTTACTTTTCAACAGCTGAATAGGCTAAACATATTAAATTACACAAAATAGGAAAAATAATTACATAATTAATTAATACAGGCTTATTAACGGCTTAATACATTATTCAGATTATACATTATACAGTTATTGAAACACACAAGTTGATGAAAACTTGGTATAGGCTATTGAGCTACAAGAGCACCACAGGAAAACATTTTCAGTGACTGTGTCTGCTCACTGCTGGTGGTGAACTGAAGTATACAGTATATTTTAGGTTAGCTGGCCATATATTTTTATAATTGTAACCTTGGTGAAATGGATGGAAGATGTGGATTAAATCTTTTTTTCACTGTATATGTAATTTAAAATATTTAAATAGCAACATGTGTGACAAATGACAGTATAAACCAAAAGTGTCTCAGTGAGGCGCTGGGTCACCACGCTCCTCCAGAACAGCGTCAGTGCTCCTTTGCGTAGATGTATGACTCACATCATTTTCATCATACTCATCAAACCATTTTGCACCTATTTATCCAGGTTTTTCCTTTAATATCTGACTCGTCTTTGCGTTGGGATATACATTTTCTGGATTTCTTGGATTAAGAATTCATTTAGAGAGAAAGTACCCTGATGCTTATGTCTGTGTTTGGCAGACCCACTGAATGTAATACCTGATAAATCATGGTATGTATTTAGTCTGTTTACAGGCAACTTAGTCTGAGTTATCAGGCTACTATTTTATCACATAGATACAAAAATACTCAGTCTAATATTGCATTAAAATCACTGCTGCTCATTGATTTATAACACTGCCCACGATCTTATAATACAAGCAGATATTCTTAAGCGATCACTCAGTATGAGTGGAATATTTTAATATATGCATTATTAATATAATGCATTTGAACAGTATTATAAATGTTTATGACCCGTCTTTTGTTCAGGTTTGTGTACACATCAGTCTCTTTGGAACCAGCTCAATGTCCAATATGGAAAATACCTGTAGATGTTTTCATTATGGATAGCAGACCCTGTCACCTTCTTTCTATGCATACCCAGCTGGGACTCAAGATACACCCCTCCCATCATGTAAACCATTGTTGACAATCCCCCAGAAGCAATTGTACTTGTGCGCAAAGTGGGCAGCTCGCTGTGTTGGCCCATGTAGGGGGAGACGGAGGGCCTGTCTCAGACAAAGACCTCCGATTGACGTCTGAACAATGGAGCGGGCACACAGCAGCCTCCTGACTGAGGGGAGGGAGGGCACAATGGGTCTTTTTCTGTAGCACCAGGGGAGGAAGAGCCAGCATGTTAGCTTAGCTGAGAAATTATAGTGAACCTGCTTATTCTATGAAATTCGTATTAGCATTTTAAAAATGCACATGTGACACTGACAGATAGTTGTTTTAATTTTTTGCTGGGTTACTGTATGTTAGGTTTGCTCTTATATATTTAACCTAATTTAAAATGTAATTCATACACATTTTAGAGTACATTTCTGGGACATATTTGGACTTGTAAACCAGTGTGTTTGCAAGTTTTAGGTCTTAATTTACAAATTATGTATACTTTACATTTTTGCTGACCATTTTTGAATGCATGATTCAGAGGTTTCTTTAACTTGCAACTTGCTTGAGTTGTGTTGTGTAATCCATCACAGTGAACATCACGTGACGATTTACATTATTATTGAATGCTACTGTAGTTTAAAGGCTAGGTTCATAATTTTTCAAGTCTGTCTTAGAACAATAATCAGATACGCGCATATGAACACTGAAACAGGTTTTTTTTCTTTCTTTTCTTTCTTTCTTTTTCTTGCTGCAATCGTTACTCCTGTTCCTACTGACCATTAACTGATCCCCTCCTGATGTGCTTCCAATGTAAGTGATGGGGGTCAAATTCCACAGGCCAGATTCTGTGCAAAAATGCATTCAAAAGTTAATATTGAGTTAGTATGAGGTCTCTGAGTCAGTCAAGCCAAGTGGAGATCTGAACTTATCCTTTAAGTGGAGACTGAAGCCACTTCTGCTCTGGTCGTCCCACCCTGTCGAGGACACATGAGCATCACATGTCACTGTCAGCCAGTCGTGCCAGTTTGTGCATGGCCTGACATACAGTATGAATACTCGCACACAAATCTGAACACACAAGGATGAGCTAATCCCAGCATACATTTGTGGTAAAGCATTGTTGTTTCTAGCAACTGCATGAACATACTGTAGTAGATGTAATCCCGCCCCGTACTATAGCATTGTGTTGTTTACACACACCTCTTTCACTGTCACTGTCACACATAAATGTGCTCAATGTCAATGAAATCATCATTTTAAATGTTTAGAGAAGATTTGATGGAAGTCAAGGCTCATATCCGTTTAAAAAGTCAAGGTTTAGGAAACACAGATAAACAAGAAGAGTGTCACGGGCATCTGTCAGCAGCCTCACCTTCTTAATGTTTTGGTTGATGCTCAAGGCCCTTGACTGACCAGCGAGTCAGCATTTCAGTTTAAAAAGTTATATCTCAGTATCTGGCAAGTCTTTACGCAAATATGAGTGCTTGATTGAGTTTATCTGGCAAATGCTTCAAACCCACAATCACAAATACTTTACGTCGGCCTATCAGGACTGTTTTGGAATAATATGCTTTTGGCCTTGTTTGCAAGGCAGCGGCAGAGGTTTGGCAGCTGTGAAGAAAGAGGCCATTCTTCTGTCGAGAGAAACTGGGATCCCAGTCCTCGTTGGAGAGGAAGGAAGTCAGGCAGGCGGCCTGGGGCAGAGAGCGAGCAGCCGAGAGAGGGAGAGAGAGATAGAAAGATTGTGTGAGAGAGAGGGGCACAGAAAACCAGAGCGAGACAAAGTGAGGTAGAGTTGCAATATATCACCAAAGTATGTGGACACCAGAACTTTACACCCATATAATAACAATAATAAAGTTAGTTCATAGAGCACTTATCAAAACCAGGGATTAAAATGTGCTTTACAAGGACAAAGTCAAAAAACAAAAACCATAAGACATAGGCCTACATGTTACATATGAATTTCACACATCAACCAACCTGCATACGCACATAAATACACACATGCAGACAGGTGTGATTATTGATCATCTCATTGCATAACAATGGGCATTAACCTGCTGCTGTAACAGGTTCCACTCTTCTGGTTTCAGGCTTTCCACCAAATTTTGGAACCTGGCTACAGGAATTTGCTCCCATTCAGACACAAGAGCATTAGTGAGGTCCAACACTGATGTTGGGTGATCAGGTCTGGCTCCAGTTCCCCGTTCATCCCCAAAGGTGTTGGATGGGGTTGAGGTCAGGGCTCTGTGCAGGCCAGTCAACTTCTTCCACACCAAACTGGGAAAACCATTTCTTTATGTACCTGGCTTTGTGCACTGGGGCATTGTAATGTTGTAACAGGAAAGGGACAAACACAACTGTTGACGCAAAGTTGGAAGCACGTTATTGTATGCTGTAGCTTAAACACAAAAGCATGTGGACTGTGTGAGAGAGAGAGAGAGAGAGAGAGCAGCAGAAACTGGATCTTTTCCTCGACACGTATTTGGTGTCTAATACAGTGACTTCCTTATTGACAGTGATAGAGGTTGTGTGAAAAACATTCAACAGCCTTCTGTGAGATTGTAACGCGAAGTTGTGACCTTGGACGGATGGGAAACATGAACTCAGTGTCAAAATATTTGCGGCTTATTTACATTTTAGCAATGTCAGTATCTGATAAACTTATTTATAATGGCTAATGTTGGTATGTTATAACATATAGTCAAGTGTTGTGATCACAAAGGTAAAATTCCTTGCTATAGAAACAATTTTTCTTGAGCTAACAAATTAACATTTTATACTGTTAATAAAGGTAATTATTAACTTTTTTCTCTTTGAATTTCCTACATGATGGATGTCCCTGAATGACTGAGAGTAGGTCTGCATTCAGCTATACTTCAGTGTTTTCTGAACTGTTTTGATTGCGGTTGTAATTTGTTGGACTTTAATTGGCCTCCCAATACAATGTGATTTTGATTTGTTTGGGGCAGATTTTGATATATATTTAATTTTTTTAAATTATTGTTTTATTTTATTATTATTGTCTCTGTAATATTGTGTGATTGTGTTTTTCAGTCATTTTTTGTTACTTATTTAATACTGGACGATGCAGAACTCTATACTGATACTTATGATTACTTATATTACAATTTAAAGGAATAGTTCGACACTTTTGAATATTCGCTGTCTGGTGGAGAGTCAGATGAGAAGACTGATACCACTCTCATATCTTAATGTACTGACATGAGGGTAGTGCCGTGTTATTCTGGAGTCATAATGGTAGTAAATGATCATCAAATACAAATAGAAGCATCTTTCTTCCATGTCTGATATTTGATTATATTCCTAAATGGCCATTTTGTATGTCCTCAGGTTTGAGAAGGGAAGGATCTACAGCTACATCGGGGAGGTGGTGGTGTCTGTCAATCCTTACCGTGCCATGAACATCTACGGCCGTGACACCGTAGAGCAGTACAAGGGCCGTGAGCTGTACGAGAGGCCGCCCCACCTCTTTGCCATCGCTGACGCTGCTTACAAAGCCATGAAGAGGAGGAACAAAGACACTTGTATTGTTATCTCAGGTAACACGGGAAGCCCCCCTGCATGGGCTGGACAAAAAGCACAAAGATGTTTTACTCTCTTGTACATTGTACAATTCACATTTAACTACAAGCTTGGGATCATATTTTTTCTGAGCAATTTTTGTTATATCTACCTTATAATATAAATACACATAAATATAAAGTCCCACAGTAATAATCCATTGTTTCCTGTTATAATCAAATATTTTCTCTCCTGAGAGATGTTCTGGAGGGGAGACTTCTTGAAAAATATTGATACAACCTCTGTTAAGTTGAAAATAAAAGCATTTTTTCTAAAACAAATATTTCATGTGGTCACAAGCTGTGTGGCAGCGTGGAGAAACCATACGGAGGATGAAGCACCACTCAGTGGTCAGAGGGGGAACTGAACCCCTCTAAACCCTGACATCATGTCATGAATCCATACCAAGACAGAAATACAGTTTGGTCCTATAATGTCACTAAAAGATATAACTTATTGTATAAAAATGTATATAAAATATTTTTGTACTACACAGTATAGATTTCATACAAAGATATAAACTTTTAAAACATTTTTCAATGTTTACAGTCTTGATCAAATCTGAATGTTTGGTTATTTAAATCAGCTGTGGTGGTTTAATTTGCTTCACAATTGTAGATACCAAAAATATTTATTGTTATTTGCCCTGTGTTTTTTTTTATTGCAGGGGAAAGTGGAGCAGGAAAGACAGAAGCCAGCAAGTATATAATGCAATACATTGCTGCTATCACCAATCCCAATCAGAGGGCTGAAGTTGAAAGGTGAGCTGCCGTTACTGACACTGTTGATCCTGAACACACTGCAAAATATGTGCGCAGGTCTGGTTTGGTAAACTAAACAGCAAGTGTCAGATAGATCGCAGTTGGTATGTGTCATTACTCCTGCTGCACAAACAATTCACTGGAAATTTCATCACAAAAACCCATTTATACCTTGCACAGGGATGTATTTTGCTTATCCAAATAATACACGTGATATTTTAATGCAAGGTGCAGTCCACCACTGAGTGTACAACAAATGCAAATTAGTTTTTTACCCACAAAAAGGTCTTTAACTCATTTTAGTGCCTGACACAGCTACAAGAACTTCATGGCTCATTCTTGCTTATTAGATTTTCTATCAGACAGCTCAGTGATGTTTATTACAGGTCACCTTTAGTATCTTATCACAGCTATTGTAGTTAGAAGTTAGTCATGATCATAGTCTAGGAGTTAATACTGCCAGTATTCAGCATCTCTTAGACCATAGTGAGATATAGTTACAGCTCAACAAGGCTTCAGACCGTATCACTGATGACTGAGTGGAACTGCACCAGAGGAGAAATTGCACCACATTACAGAATGGTTATAGTGTGTTGAAATCTAAAGCTAGAAAAACTAGATGTATATGACGAGGAAAGCAAGAGATAAGCTTTGATTTAAAGTAAACGAAATGTAGGTCAGAGATTAAGATAAGATTTGTGCAGGGAAAAGGTTTTAAGGTCAACTTTACAGGTTGTGAATGGTGAATACAAACTGCTGCACATTTGAACATACAGAATCTACACGGTACAAACCCCCACTGCTGCCTACTGCTACTGTGCAATGCGCCGTTCCTCAGCTGCAAATGTACACACACTAACGCTGTGTTGCTTTTGTCTAACAAGCTGTAATTTAAAGTTCAAGAGATTTGTGAGATTAAATAACATCAAGTTAACCTCAAGTTATGAAACTTTGTGCACAAAAGGTCACACATTTTTAAGCAAAACAACACCTTGCTGTGCCAAGGTAATTCGCAGAATAAGAGATTGCAGATTTTAAATGATGAATTGACACTGCTGTGGGACTGTAGCAGAGGGATCATTGTGCAAGGACAGCAGTGAAGTCCCATATAGACAGTCCCATATCAGTCCTTCCATCTCAGTAATATCCAGTCCTGACTGCTCCCAGCAGATTATTGTTATATATGTGAGTTAGGCATCAGCTAAGATTGTCCCTCTTCCTGTTCTGTTATTAGTGGGTGTCAGGGGAAACTGTTGGCACCTCTTGATAATGGAAACACTTATTGAAAAACTCCTGCTGTGTCTGGTCAAATCCTGACCCGAAGGGGAGGCTGGTCTGGCCGAATATCACTTACACAAACCCTGACGAGACAGGTCTATCTGTAGTCTGGCCAGGATTTGTACATGTGATTCTGTTTACATAATTCTGTACATCTTACTTTGTATTAAACCTGGATTATTTGATATTTCCTTGGCCACTTGGGGGCAGCACAACAAGCTATAACACAACACTGGCATATGATTATCTTATAAAGTTGATATGGTGAACGTTTTAGCAAACAGTTGCTTATTTAGGCGTTCAGCAGACATGGAGCAATATTGGCATTCATTTTGAGAGTGAATTAAAACATTAATAAAACCAGAACAACAAGCTAAAAGATGCTAAAAGTTGAAGGAAACTGCAGAGTCAGGTGATACTGTAACTCCTAACTTTGTTTTAAAGAATGGCTCCTGTGTGAAAGTAATATCACAAAAATAGATCTCAAAACCAAGTGGGACTTGCTTTTGTTTTTTTGCTCTAGTGGACAGTATGAGTCACTCTTTTAACCTGGTTGTACTTAGTCGACCTCTCAAACTGTAATATCATCCTGCCTCCTCACAGGGTAAAAAACATGCTGCTTAAATCCAACTGTGTCTTGGAGGCCTTCGGGAACGCCAAGACCAACCGCAACGACAACTCCAGCCGCTTTGGCAAGTACATGGACATCAATTTCGACTTCAAGGGAGATCCCATAGGAGGCCACATCAACAACTACCTGCTGGAAAAGGTAAAGGCCCGTCGACTAACTAGGATGGTCATACCAGTTACCTGTTGATAGTCAATTCCCACACAGTACTGTGAGCCATATGGTGGCCATGTTTTTCTTTGTCCCTCCATTACATGAGTGGATATCAACCTGGGGGACAGGATGCCCCATTGGGTTGCACAATACTGCAAATCTGTAAATGGGAAACAAACTGAGTGGCTCGCACCGAGCCAACTCATTCCCAGGTCGTCAGATACCGACGCTTTATCACAACTCGTGCTCGTGCAGGACAGCACTAATGCTGTGCGTTACTCGTGCGACTTTGAAGGAGCACTGAAGGGAGGGGTGTATTTGTTTGGCTGTTGAAATATCAACGAGCTTTCTCCAGGATTGCAGACTACACCTTTTAATTGTGTAGCTCCACTTTAAAGAGTCACAAGAAAACATTGGGAACTACCGGCCTACGTAGTAATGGAGCTTTTGCATTCAAACAGCAGAATGCTGCAGTGACAAAACTTCTCTCATTTTTTTGTTGCTTTAAGACAGCTGTTATGTTACAATGTCCTGTTTTGTGTGTTTCTGTTTTTTACCCAACAGTCCAGGGTCATTTTCCAGCAGCCAGGAGAGAGGAGCTTTCATTCATACTACCAGGTAAATGTGTTTGCATGTGAAGAGAGCGTATGTACAGTATGTGCGTGCATGTGAAAGACTGAACTGACCAGCAGGAACATGAATCCATGCAGCATTTCAGAGTCATCAAGAAGCCTTTTGTTTCTCCATGTAGGAGTTTAATGAGTTGAAAATGAAGCCACAGTTTGTGTTGGATGTTGAGTGTGAGAGAATGAAGAGATCTTTTTATATTATATGCATTAAATTCAAACATGGTGGGCATGTAATGACTCAGGCTGCAATATGTACATTATGTATGAGTAAACATGTCAGAAACTACATGTAATGATGCAAAAACACAACAAAGGTACTCTATGGAGTGTTGTAAGTAAAGTGTGTGTGTTTTTGGTCCTCCAAAGCTGCTCAGAGGAGCTCCGGATCCCCTGTTACGCTCTCTTCACATCCAGAAGGACCCGACAGCCTACAACTACATCAAAGTTGGAGGCCAAATTAAGGTAGTCCAAAAAAAGTAACATACAATTCAACTCACTCACAAACAGACAAACAAATAGAAGTGGCAGAGTATGAAAACACCAAAAACAAAAGTCTGAGAGAGTGTCAGTTTGACATTAGTTTGTTTGCAGAGGGATAAATCGAAGCACATACCTTACAGATGTGTACAAGTGTAAAGCATCACATGTAGATAGAGTATCTCAGTAATCATAATCTCTGTGTTACTGTACTGTAGAGGAGTGTTTTTCATAAGGTGTCTTTATTTAGACCTCTGCTGTGCGCCGCTGTCTTTGAGCTTAATGAGTAGGAACAAAACCACTTGATGGCAACAAACAGCCTGATGTCATGGAACACAATACAAGCAAACAGCTGAAGTGGCGGTTTGTACACTGTGTGCCTCAGCGGCTCCTATTTTTAAAACGAGACATCACAGTTCAGCACCAGTTTGTAATTTAATTAACTGTGGGAATATGATATCCTGGGTTAGATTAATTGGAAGTGAAAGGAAAAGGCTGTGACTCCGGGACAAGGTGCACATGAAAAATGCAGTGTATCAAAATGTATATTTGCTTCAGCAAGGAAATCAACCAATAATAGATAAGAAGTTGAAAAAGCTGACAAAACATTGCAATGATTGATCCAATCAACTTTAACATTGTTTCTCCAACGTTTCTCCTTTCTCTCTCTCCAGTCCTCCATCAACGATGGGGCTGATTTCAAAGCTGTAGCCGATGCCATGAAAGTGATCGGTTTCACAGGGGATGAGATTCAGACTGTTTACAAGATCCTGGCCACCATCCTACATCTGGTAATACTCGATAACATCAAATCCCTGCTTATTTTGTACACCAGCTGTTTCCCAATATGGGAGTTCTGTGTATAGATTTTAGACAAATGAGTGCCATGTGGGAAAATTGGACCAGTATTTTTTTGTTTATTTTTACCACTGAATACAGTGTCCAATGCAAAAGCAGCTCACGGTTAATCTTAGCAGAAAATATGTCGGTAACAGTTTATTTTACAGGTCTGTAATTTCCTGATAATTTCTGAGGAAATTCCCTGTAAAGAATTATGTAATTTGGTACTCATTATAGGGAAAAGAGACAAAGTTCCACCACAGTTATTTCACTTTATAAGCAGACGTTTATTTTCAGAGGAATTTCCTTGAAAGAACTACTCCATTTAAACCCAACTAAACATTCAGCCATTAGTTGTTTATTATTGGAAACTTTGTTTTTCACACATGTTGAATTGTATGCCTGTAGATAAAATCCCATTTTTGCCTTCCTATCTTGAGTTCTATGTTTGTTCCCGTGGATCAATACCACTCCCATGTTGAAGCCAGAGCAAGCAGGTGATTAGCTTAGCTTAGCATAAAGACAGGAAACAGGAGGAGACAGCTTGTCTGGCTCTGTCCAAAGTTAAAAAATCCCTGCCTACACCTCCAAATTTTTCTAGTTTGCTGTACACAAACAGAAATGTTGTGGTTTTACAGGGAGTTACGTGCTGGAACTAGCAAGAGCCAGGCTTGCTGTTTCCCCCTGCTTCCAGTCTCTATGCAAAGCTAAGATGCTGGCTCTAGCTTCTTATGTAGTGTACAGTGTAGGGTAATTAGTATCAATCTCTTGGCAAGAAAGGGAATAAGTGCATTTCACAAAATGCTGAATTATTCCTTTAACCAACCTTTAACTTTAATTATTCCTTTAATCTTTATGCACTAAGGAATAAGCCCTCCTCTCTGGCCTCTCTTCTAGGGCAACCTGACATTTGGGGTGGACGGTGATGTGACCTTGATAGAGAACACAAAGCTGGTGTCTGTGATCAGGGAGCTGCTGTCCACCAAAGAAGAAAACGTGGAGAAGGCCCTGCTCTACCGCACCGTGGCCACCGGGCGAGATGTCATTGAAAAACAGCATACTGCACAGGAGGCCAGCTACGGGCGGGACGCTCTAGCCAAGGTTATTGCTGGGAAGATAGAAAATTACATGTTTATGGGTCATCTGTCAGGCTCTTTCTCTGTAGTGGTCTACACAAAAAAAACCCCAACAACAACAACATTGGCCTGCTGATGCCCGGAGGGTTGTGACATTTTACTAAGTACTTGGAGTTATTTTTGCTGCGATTTATACTGATTCACACAAACATGAGTCACAATGTTATGACTCCAGACAGAGGCTGGAGACTGTGGAGGAAGCAATGTATGTAGGCAGATTCAAGACCAGCACTGTGGACTGTGAACAAAAGTGTGACTCACTGATATTGTGACATTTCGCTCTCAGCAGCCCATCTGTAACTGGTTATTGTCTCTGTGCCCCTGAGCAAGGCATTGGCTCACCGGATAACACCCAATTAGTCTACTACGCACTTACTACGTTTAATGTTTTGTCATCCTCAGGCCATGTACGAGCGCCTGTTCTGCTGGATTGTGGGACGGATCAATGACATCATTGAGGTGAAAAACTATGATGCCAGAGTCCACGGGAAGAACACAGTCATCGGCGTGCTGGACATCTATGGTTTTGAGATTTTCCAGAACAACAGGTTTGGATGAGACAGAATGTTCCACCAATGTAAAAAAACATCAAAACAGCTGCGTCTTTATATAAAGTATTTGACATTTGTGTCCATATTTACCATTTTAACATTTGTGTGGTTGCATCCATGCGATAAGATTAATGTAACATTCATTCTCCTCTGTTTCTTGTGCTGCAGCTTTGAACAGTTCTGCATCAACTACTGCAATGAAAAGCTGCAGCAGCTTTTCATCCAGCTGGTGCTAAAGCAGGAACAGGAAGAGTATCAACGAGAAGGCATCCCCTGGAAACATGTATGGAGGACATTTTTGGTCCTACTGTGTTTAATTTATTTGCTGATTTCATTTCTAATGCCATCTTTGAGGCTAATTATTCAATGGACCTTGGATGTCTTTCAGTTTTCCAATAGCTTTGTAGATACATAAAGGTTTCAGGAGATTAGTTGGACTACTTTTATTCACATGCTTGTCAAAGTGTATATAGCCTTCTGTATATTTATGTCATATTGACAGAGTGTCTTTTATCCTCTGTGTCCTTTGTTTTATAGATTGATTACTTCAATAACCAGATCATTGTGGACCTGGTGGAGCAGCAGCATAAGGGCATCTTCTCTGTGCTGGACGAAGCCTGTATGAATGTGGGCAAAGTCACTGATGAGGTTTTCCTGCAAGGACTCAATGGCAAGCTGGCCAAACACGTCCACTACACCAGCCGCAAGGTAGGAAACGCTAAATACAGATCAGACTTATTATTGTTTTGACATTTACTAATAGAGAGTACATGACTAATGCTGCAGAGTTTCCACTTGTTTAGCTGAAGTCAAAAATCCAAAATGCTGCCCAGCTTTCTTGTGAGAATTTGGTCTGTGATCTGTTCAAAACATCATACTCTCCTTCATGTCTCCTTTCATAGTCACTAAGTACGCTTGTGCTAATTACATTCAATTTACAATATTTTTTACGCTACTGAAGTCAGACAAATTATGACGTCAGTGTCTCAATTAGAGCTGCAACAATTTGTCGTTAGTCCGTTGACAGAAAATTAATCGGCAGCTGTTTTGATATTACAATTAGTTGTTTAAGTCATTTATCAAACATCCAAATCATTTTATGGTTGTCGCTTCTCAAATGTAAGAATTTATAATGTAGTGAACTGAATATGTTTGGGTTTTGGACGTTTGGTTGGACAAAATGATGATATCACTGTAAGCTTAAGCAAATTATAGTTGGCATTTTCCACTAATTTCTGACATTTTATAGACCAAACAATTAATCAAAAAATAATCTGCATATTAATCTATAATAAAAAATAATAATTTGTTGCTGCCCTAATCACAATGCTATAATTTACAGTGCATGACAGTTGATTTTATCCCCGGTTCTTGGCATAATTTGCAAATATAATTTAACAAGCAAAACAATAAAATGAACAATAAATCTTAATATAAACATCAGCTAATATATCAGATTCTGGTGATGCAGCATGATGCTGTAGTAACATGAGAACACCAGAGGGCAGATTACACCATGAGGTAAGTGACCATTAGCGGCAGAGAGAAGAGACTGAACATGATCCTGTTAGTTTGAATAATCAGGAAGGCTTAAAGTCTAATTCACTCTAATGGCCTGTACGGGCAGACTAAACGTAAGCCAATTTACTTTGCTAACATCCACGGTTTCTGTTTGGGATCAGATGACTTCGATAAAGTGAAAGTCACTCATCGTCACTGATCTGGGGTCAGTGTATACCAGTTTCTCTGCAGATGTTGAACATAAAAAAAGGTGAAAGGGTGCTTGGGACATCTAATAAGTAGACTTCAAACCACAGCAGTTTTTAAATGACTGCAGTTTTCTCTGTGGACACAAGGGGGCATCAGCTGTCAGAGAGAGCGAGCAGGAGTCTGACTCGACACTTTGCACAAGTGATGTCACTGCCAGCCAATGGGCGTGTATGGAGCTGGTGCTTTGCTGTGTTAGAATGGGTGTTGGAGGGAGAAGGAGGCGAGGAGGGAGGTGATGTGGATGTATTTACGAATTTATGAGGAGAACCAAGCAGAGAAACTGGGAAGAAGAGAGGGAGTGAGATGGTGATGCAGTGAAAATGAATGATGGCAAGTTGTAGGTAATCATCTGTACTGTACATTTCTGGCCAGTGTGCTGTTGATCAAAATACTCAAAGCAACAGGGTACAAAGTGAGGCACCTTGTAAGAAAATCTATTCAGAGGCTCCCTGGCAACTATATGTTCCCATGCGATGCAAAGAAAGAATATTGAGCCAACCCAACGGGCACTGAACCCCGCAGTCACTGTTACTCCTTAAAGTTCACCGTGAACAAAGCGCACAGTGACAAGGGAGCTGTGAATAAAGCAAGGCTGAGCCAAGACGGGGTAAAGATTGTACTGTGCTGCAGGGTGTATTGATTCGTGAAGCTTGCCTTTACTCCTATCATCTCTGAGTCAATATGTTCCCTGCCGTCGCCCTTCTGCTGCTCTCTGACCTGCTTCTCTGGCACAGTTTAAAAGACATGTGAAATGAAGGGTTGACACTTACAGTGATCCAGCTGTTACTTCCTGGAACCAATATTGGTATGAATCAATATTAACCAGAGATCTTTTTTTTCTGTACTGTCTGGAGTCCAGTTGCCAGGCAACATTAACATAATGGACTTTTTGTCAGGAAGTAGTGTGAGTTGTTGGGGGCTTTAGTAGATCTCCAGGGCATTTTTGGGGGGAATAGACAGTGGGTATTTCCATTTAAATTAACAGGCATGAAAGTTAATTTGGCCAGAGTGCATTAGAGACGAGGCTTCCATGTAACTTTTAATATTGTTGTCATTGAAATGAATCTGTGGGCAAACCTACTGGGGCAAAGTGATCCCCTTTCTCCATTTAGCATTTATAAACACTAAATAAACACTTACTAAATGCTTTATAATAACACACTATAATGGAGTTGTAAGCAGGTAGAAGGACATTTTAAGTGTTCATTAATACACAGTATTTGTCTAACTTCTCCTATTAAGATATATTTAATATTCATATTTATAACATACATTTTCTCAAGTTGATGAAAAGATTCGTTTTCATCATGAGAAACAATGCTATAGTTAAAAGGCAGAGTATATGGACTACATATTCATACATATGGTTCTGTTTCCTTTCCTAAATTTATTTGAATAGAAAAACAGATTGCTAGCATCACAGGTGGCATACTGGATTCATACAATAAACACAATAAAGCCACAGGGGTTGAATGAAACCTTTATTTGACCAGTACAAGAATGAGCTCATTTTTGTGGTTTATGGTGATTGATTATTGTTTGTGGACATTAATTGAAGATGTATAGCAGAAGTGCAGCCATGTCTAATTAGACATTTTGTTCTCAGCACCACTTAGTGGTCATAGTAATGTTTGCCGTCTTTTTCACCCAGCACCCTGACTGAAATGAGTGAATGATTAATCAAGACCATTTATTGTTCCTTTGTGAAATCATTGTAAAGCAAAGCTTGTGGCGAAACACGTTGTTTGCACTTGCACAATGTAAAATTGTGAAGAATAATGTTAATTTCAAGCACATGTGATGCGGGCAATGATTTACTTTTGTTTTAAATCATATATATTACTGTAGTTGTGTTGGTATACTGTTTAGATCCATATTGCTCATCTCAGGTGCAGAGTTTGTGTCTTTAAAAATTATTTTTCTGAAAGTACGAAAAACAGCTTACTTTCAAAGCCTTTATTATTATTACTTTCCACTGGATTTTAAGAGGGCGTCCTTAGTTTCAGGAGTGGAGTAGAACCTTGAGATTGCTGAATTACTCTAAGCCAAAGAAAAAAGAGAATGAAATACTCTCTCTGTATATTAGTGTGACCCAAAATAGACACCATAACCCACACTCATGATGCAAATTAGCTCTTGGGAAAGTTCAGAAAATTTCAAGGCTGTGAGGGTACAAAGTGTACATGAGCTCTGCAGACTTTAAACACCCACCGTCGCTCTCTTGCCTCGTAGCTCACATCTCTTCAAGTCTGTCTGCCAGGATAAAAGTGTGAAGGTGGAAAAAAAAGATGGAGAGAGAGAGAGAGAGAGAGAGAGAGAGAGAGAGAGAGATTGGAGAAAGGAAGAGAGGTGCGCAGGGAGAGACTGGGAATTAAATGTGAGAGGAAGTGAGATATGCACATCAAGGAAGAGAAAAGGGTTGAGGCATGGAGAAAGGCGGAATGAAAACCAGGGCTAGAAATACAGGAAATAATGATTGATGTAGCACCTGTATTAGTGATATATCTACATTAATCAATATTATTTGTGTTAACAATGGATCAGATGAACATGTATAATGTGAAATGGGTCGCTTATAGTGGCAGAACCACAGACAATTATCCCCCAAATCTGCAGCTCCCATCGTTCCTTCAATTTAGATTCTTGTAGCTCATTGTTTTGGTTTTCCGGTCCACAAACTTCAATCCCATCAACCTCATTTCCAGCAGCAGCAGGCAGCTGTTTTCAGTGAGTACACTACCTGCCTGGCACCAAAAACAGACAGTTAGCAACTAGCTGGTGAACACAGTGAAGTATTTAGCAGCTAAAAAGACAGATATTTTTCTCAGGATTTGGTGGAGACAAAACAGCTTAAGAGAGTTAATATTAGACTTAGTTAATGTAGCTTTAATAAACAGACCTTCTGTTTAGTACAGTATGTTTCAGTTCTTAAGCCATGAGTACCCATCTGATACAACATTGTCGACTGCTACATACTGAAGTCATAGATTTATACATAAGTTTTGTGAAGATTTAGTTAGTGCCACATTATCAGTGGCATAAAACTTACTGTACTATATGTAGCGTCTAAAAAAACGAGAGCTTTACATGACAGTACACTCACCCTTAGTTTGTGCAAATGCCTTATTTTTTAACAAATAAAAATGTATGCCCTGAGAACCATTTTTTAAAGTTGTTATAGTCACATAAAAATTCTTCACATAGTGGCTTTGATGAAAAAGAAAAAGTCTGTATATACCTCATTCCTGTAGAAGTGGGATTTCTGGGAGGAAGGAGCTGCGTTCCACAGTGAATTATTGGAAATTTGGGGAGAAAAATCAGACCGACTCTTATAAAATGTATAGCTTCACAGAAAAATCTCAACACAACTCAGTTGCCGAGCAACTCCATCCACTGAGGAAGACATGAGATGTGGTTGAAAACTGAAGACAACAAGTTCTGTACAATTTAGACTTTTTTTTTTTGTCAAACTGCTGTTTGCAAGGTTAAGAATGAATCTTGAGTCCTGCCAACACTTGTCTCTCACTGCCACCACCACCGCAAAACAAACAGTATATACATACTGAATATCATCTATTTCTGCTTCGGTGTTCAGCATTTGCATGAGAGCCTTGCTGCCAAGAACTGAGGAGAGAAAAAAGACAGATGCATAGGAAGAGACTGAGTCAGAGATCTATTCCAGGAGATGTTCCTGTAACACGACCTGCGCTCACCCTCCTTCCAGTACTGAATGATGCTGGACTCTGTTGTCTACAGCACACACACCCTGCCCTTGCTGTTAACCCTGCTCATTCATTCATTCACTAGATACTGCATGTGCACAGCAAATCTACATCACACACTCACGTTTACAAAGCGTACACACACACAGAGAGGCACATGTTGCCACGGTCCTGAAAAGACCTGATAGCAGATCAAAAGCAGAAGGGAAAAGGAAGTAAGAGGAGACAAAGTTTAGATCACTAACAGATGCACTCTGTTGTGGCTTCTAAATCGAGCTTTCACATCTCAATATGTCATGTTGCTTTGCAGTCTGGTGATGAGAAATTCTTTTTATTGGCTTCCAGGCTTCTCAGCCTTGTTATGAATTAATCAGGCGCTTTTGATGCACGGGAGCCACGGGCTTGTTTACAGAGACGTCTTACCTAAAGGGAAACGCTTGAATCTGATGTGCTGCAGATGAGGCTTCAGTGTGATCTTTTTGCTTGTGCGTTGGTGCAGTAAAATCCGGCTGTCTCCAGTTTCTATCAGGTTGTGTTCGCTAGACTCTGCACTTTCATCGCACTGAAATTTAGCTAGTTTCATAAATGTTTTACTCTTGTTGACCTACTGCCAGCAAACTGCGGACTTGTTTACTTGAGTCATACAGCTTTTTATTCTATTTTTAGGTCATTGCACCACAACCGAACTGGCTGGTGATATTCTTTATTTTTCTTAGTGCTTGCCTTTAGCTTTTTCCTCTGTGCCCTAGAGCTCCATTGTTGTCCATTGTCCGAAAAGTATTAAAAACACATTTGTCTGCCCTCACTGTGGTGCACAGCTGTACAGAATAAACACATAAGAAGAACTGAAGACAGAAATTGGCCTTGGCAGTTTTTACTGGAAGTTGTTGTGTAACTGTGAACAGTATTGGATAAAAAAAACAACAAATTCAGTGATGTTGATTACAAGTCAGAACCAGCAACAAGAAAGCTGGATTAACTGAAGTATAAACTGTCAAATCAGCTACATTGTCCCTCATTCCAGGAAGAAACAAAATATCGCCAGTGAAAGACCAACATTAAGTCCCAATAGGCAGTACAATACAGTATTTTAGTCTAGTTAACATATAGTTATATGGAGTCTACAAGAGTAACACCAACAGTAAGCCCAACACTAAATCAACAGTTGCTTAGAAAGTTGCATTAACAACACATTAGCCTCAGACAGGCAGCATAATGGCTGACTTGGTTAGCAGTAAACTGACTGAGGAAAAGTTATTAATTATAAACAACCTACAGATAAGGGTCCAACAAGGTCACTGGAGAGTAGATACTGTAAGATGCTTGTCAATATTTCCTTGGTCACAGATCGGACAAAATGGTGCATGTAACAATGTCAGTTAAACTGTAACTGACCAGTAGTGGTTGCTACTAGCAACAGCATGTTGGACCAACGGCCGGTAGCAGAACACACATGAATGAGCTGCACTGTTGCACTGGGTGACATTTTCCTTCATTGCGATGAACATGGAGACTGTAGTTTTATTTTAAGCCAATCCCACACACACCATCCTGCTGCTGCAGATACTCACCAGTGCACCAAAGGCGTAATAATCATCAGCTGAAAATAGTCCCCCATAGATGTACTGTTTAGTCCTGTTTGAACAATGTTTGCTAAAAACTGCAGTGCCCAGCTGTTTTAGGAAATTGCTGAGCCTTTTTTAAAGATGAAACTTTATATTTTTGACCCATTTTCAAAGTGGCTATAATCAATATTTTTATATCAACATGGATCAAATTATACTTGCATGTAAGGGGGTCGCTCATAGTGATGAAATCAGAGCTAATTACCTGACTCGCTCCCCTCAGCTCCACAGAGCTATATAGCATCTTTTATCTCATTGTTCTGGTTTCACAGTCAGCAGCTTTACTTACGCTCTTATCAGCGTTGTTTTGAGCCACAGAAGGCAGCTGTTTTCATCTGAAAAGCTCGCCATATCAGCTTTATACGGTGATAGTACAGTATGTGAGTCTTTAACATATTTACAGCGTGTTTCTGCTGCCCTCAAGTGGTCAAAAAAATCAGTTATTGCAGGTTAAAATACTTTCGTGGCATCTTCAGTAGAAACCAATGGGCTTGGGGCTGAGTGCCAGACACCAGATAGGGAAGTCAAAGCATTGAGAGACAAAATAATGTGTTTTTGGTTTTGGTCTTTTTATGGGATTTGTTTATTATGTAGCATAATGTCAGCCTTATCCTTTAATCACAACTTAGCTGAAGCATCGACATGTTTAGCTGTAAAAGCTTTCATTTCTGTTCCCCGCTACAAGTGCATGGTTATATATCCTTCCCTCCCTCATCTCCCAGCACTCCTCGTTCTCTCCTCGTCTCACTGTATGTTGCTTTGATCTTCCCAGATGTGCTTTTTTTTTTACTCTTAATCATTTGCTGACACAGTAGTTCCTTTTGGAGCAGCCGTCATGGCAACTTCATTTCCTGCCTCTCCCTCCTCTTTCTTCAGTTTTTTTTCTCTCTCACAATCCCTCCCTCAATAGCTCTCTGTTGTCTTCACTTCCTGTATCACTTTTTTCTCGATTTTCTCATCTGCCTCCAAATTTACTTTTCTCAAGCGTCTCAGCATGTGGCATGTACAGGTGCAGCATATTAATAGGATGCGAAGTGTGTGTGTGCATGTGTGTCCTCCGCCTGCTGCCACATGTATGAATACATGTCAGGGGTCTGCGCTAAGTGGTAAAGCGTTCGTGGGCCATGTGTTGGTGATGCTAATCACAGAGATTCTCTGTTCATTAGCTCCAGGGAGGCACAAGGTCATCTGTAGCAGCAAGGACACATAGAGAAGTCTAATTAATGTCTACGAGAGCGTGAAGCAGTGGATATAGTAGCCAGCAGTTCAGTACTGTGGCAGTTTGATGGGTGCTACGTGAGTTGTACTCATACATACGTCTGTCTAGAGTGAGCATGTAGCTCGATACTCAATGTTTTAATACCCTGACAGCTGCCAGTCAGTGCACTGGGCATGAAATGCAAAATCCATCTCCTCATCTGCCGCCTGGATTAGCTCCCGCGGTACCCACTGTGAGTTCTTGACAGGTTTGGAAACAGTCAGACGCTGCTCATCGGGAGGTCTGGCTTGTGCCCTTGTGGATGGCTGTTTAGTCCAGGGGCTAGAGTGCAGGAGGGCACAGGTGGCAAACAGGCTCGTTGGAAAAGTGATTGCAGGAGGTGCCGGAGAGAGAGAGAGAAGTGGATAGGGTTAGGGAGTTAGGGAGGGTCAGATTGAGGTGGGAGTTTTCTTTCACTGGGAAGGTCAAAATAATCTATGTATGCACGCAACAAAAAGCTGAGAACAATTTGATCTACCAGAGAGAAGTCTGGTACCCACACGTTTTATTTTGTCTGTACAGAGGGATGCTTGAAGCTGTTTGGGGTGTGTTGTAAAGCTGTCTGTTTCACAAGAACTCGCAACGCTGTAGAAGTCTCCCTTTTTAAAAACAGTTTTTCTTTAATTCATTTAGAAAGAGTCTGTGTTGGACAGCTCACACGTTTTTTGAGATACAAATTGACTTGTACAACAAACAACAGTTGAGCCTTACAAGTTTGCCAGGCCTGGTTCAGGGACTAATGATGGAAACTTGATCATATGATGACCAGATAGTGTCACCACTAAAATTGTTCACCCAAATTACAAGAAACGTACTTTCTCACTTACTTTACATCTAGTTCTATCTCACCATTGCTAGTGGTCAATATGAATAAAATCTTTGATCTCTGTATGTGTGTAATTTTATATTATAATATTGATATATATCGTGATATGGTATATTTTCTGGAAACAGTTTTTTCTTTCAGTTGAAACACCATTAGATAAAATAACGACATTTGAGTGTCCTTTAAATCAGATATTGCCACAAAACAGTCCTTCATATTGATTTACTCGCACTGGCCTAAAACTCAATGATATTAAAGGCATAGCTACCATGTATAAATACTGTGGTACAGCAAAATCTCTGACGGCTGAATATAGTCTCAAATTATGTGTTTCGCTCCAAATATATACAATTTTGTTTTCTCACAACATTAGAAAAGCTGTATTTCCAAAAACAAAGATTGTTTGTGAGTGAAAAGACATATGACTCTGTAACACCACTGAATGACTGCCAGTGGACCGTGTGTTTTTGTAGTTCAACAGGGGCAAACAGCGGAGTGGTGACTCTTCTCTAGAGAAATGATCATCTGATCTCACGTCAATTTAATAATGTCCCAGTTAAACTAAGTTTCAAATCATATCAGCATTTTAATCTGATCAACTTCATAGTTCTGAATCAGAACGGTCAGTCTCTGGAGTAAGTAACTGGTAAAGTACAATAGGCTGCAGCTGTTAATTGAATGTGTCAGTATGTTAGCCTTTCAAATGACGTGTATGTCTCTGAGGCCTGAGGCCTCTCTGTGGCTTTCAGGTGGTGCTTCTGTCACTGCTGAGCGCCTTTGTTAAACCTCATGGCCACACGTGGCCGGAACTCACTGCTATATATTTTCCACAAAAGAACGAATAGGCAGTGAAAAAAACTGTTTGTATCATGTGCTTCAATTTCTATAGTTAAGCTTGCGGTTGTGGTAACCTGAGTCTTTTCTCTGCAAACAAAGGCTTATGATACATCACAATAATAAGAGCCAAAGGTGAAAATGTTGTGAGGAAGCGTCTTATCATTGCTTCCTGTCACATTAACGCCGGGTGCTGCTACAGTCAGTCCACCATGTTCTTGTTATTTTCTCGCCTTCTCACCTCAGTGCTCCCTCTGTTCACAGTTTTCCTGCCTGTTTTTTCTCTGCAGCTGTCTCTAATGTTTATGTTCCCGTCACCGCCCTACCTGCTCGGTTCTGCCTTTGTCTTTATTATGTTTGATAAAGTTGAAAGAAAACCTCCATTCACCCTTGTTGCTTCTGTGGATCACCTGTTCAAGCTAATTATTTGTTTCTTCATGTGTCACCTTGCCCGGGTCTTAACTAAATCTAGTTTCAGTGTCTCACTGTGCCTGTCTCTTTAATGAATCTGTTGATTTGGCTATCAGTGATTCTACTATACAGATGATGTATTTTCAAACAGCAGAAGAGGATGATATGAAGGCTAAGATGGCTGTAAAGGAAATTATTATTTTTCTGTTGCAACATCACAGCTTTTCACACCTGAAAAGTTTTCTCCATTGACTTGGAGTCTATCAAATAAACGTACGCAGTAGAACTGAAAACATTACTTGATAAATCGATTAGTTGATTAACAAGAAGAATCTGCAACAATTTTGATAATTGATTAATAGTTGAAGTCATTTTTGAAGTAAAGACGCTGGTTCCAGCTGCTCATATGTAAGGATTTGCAGCTTTTCTTTGTCTTATATGATTGTAAACTGAACATCTTTGGGTTTTGGACTGTCGGTCGGACAAAACAAGCAACTTGATGACCATGATCACCTTGGGCTTTAGGAAACTGTGAACCTCAGCGTTGTCAGACCACAGTCTGACATTTTAATGGGCCAAACGATTAATCGGAAAAATAATCATGCTACTGCTTATGCTACTTGTATTTAATTTTGTAACCTTTGCTGGTCCAGGGAGAGCTTGCTGAATTCGCTCTTTTTCAGCACTATCCCTGCTTTACATTCACGGGGTGAACGCCTGAAGCTGCTCAGCATAATCACTGTGTTTTACTGCCCGAATGAGCATCGCTAGCATTTCCTCTGGAACAACTGTGGGTTAAGTGTATTGCTCCAGTTATTTTTACATGCATAGCAATGTCATTTTTTTTCACAGATTGTAGCTGCTGGTTTTAACCATTAAGTTTCAATTCCACCCATTGAAACTTTAGGCTACAATTGGCTGCTGTTCATCAAGAACAGATTTCTGATAATAATACCAATACCGAACATTTTGAATTGAAATTTCGGTAAATCAGTATATTTGCTATTTGATATGTTATTTTTTTTTCTTTTCATTTCTTTTGTAAATGATAAAGAGGGGAATACCCAATAAAGGAAATATGAATGAATAATTTTAGAAAATTAGTTTCAACTTTTTTCTATAACAAAACAGAAACTTTTACATAATAAAATAGTAAAAAAATAGTCCAAAATGATGTCTTCAGTTGCTTGTTTTGTCCATCCAACCGTCCAAAACCAAGAGATATTTCATTTACAATAATTAAAAACAGAGAAAAGCAACAAAAGCTCATGTTTTAGAAGCTGCAACCAGCAATTTGTTTTTCTTTACTTAAACAATCAATTCAATGTCTATTAAATTTCTCAGATTAATCAATTTAAGCACTAAAAACAACATCTGCCAGTGTCTCCTGGAATAACTGTGTCCGTGTTGTAGGTTATGATATCTCTGAGGAATAAACGCTGTAATATAAATGGGCTTGATAAGTATCAGCACGCAATCTATTCCTACTGTTGATTATTTCTTCTGAATTGAAAGTGTTTCTGTCTCTCGCCTGTTGGCACGTGCGTACATTCCCTCCTTCCCCACTTCCTCTTCTCATTATTCTGACCTTGTTCTGTTAGTTTGCCCTCCGTCTCCACACACACACACACACACACACACACACACACACACACCTATATCACCATCACACCCTCGGTCGCGACATTAGGCTGACTCCCAAACACAGAGGAGGTGCTAATAAAAAAGCTGCCAAGATGTGTGTCTGGTTATGTGTGTGCGTAGTGCGCGTGCATGTGTGTGTATGTGTGTGTGTTGGAGTGTGACTGATTGTGATGGATGAGGGGCAGCGCGGCTTCCAGCAGATTCAGGCTGTCTGTCTGATAGTGCATCTGTTTGTCTCTCTGTTCTGTGTGTTTGTGTGCATTCATGTATGTGTTTCCTGCAAGCGGTAGTAGTATCTATCCCCTGAAAATGTGTGTGTGTGTGTGTGTTGTTAATTACTAAATAAATGATCTGCCAAGCTCGAGACAGTCAACGTATTTGGTTTTATTGCCTACAAGGAGAGTCCACACAGGCTTGAATTCAAATCTAGAGTATTGAGACCTTGTTGAAATGCTGTCGGAGCCACTAAATTATACAGCATGGTATTTTCAGAAAGTGTTGATATCTGTGTACATTAAATAATCTTTTTTAATAACATTTTCTGTCCTTTGTTTGCTGAGCACATTACTGTATGGCAATAAAAACTTCAGAGAGTATCAATGCTTCAGTAGATTTCTGAAGTGCCAGGGAGGTAAATAGTTTTGTGATTTCACTGAGGAATTTCACTTGGATCTGTCGGAGATTTACCGCGAGGCCATGTGTGGTGTTGATTCAGGCTTTGGACCTGAATCAAGGCTGACTGAATCACTCAACTCTCTGATGTAAATCTGCCTGTTTCACTGAGGTTTCTATTGTTTGCAATATTTCCTCTCATACGGGACTGTTCCTTCTTCCATTGTCTGTGTGATTGTCTGAGAGTCTGTGTGTTTGTCTAAGAGCACTGAGCCCTCCGATGAGTCATTCAGCATTTCTTTCACTAAGACCCGAAGTAATGGAACACTCTGTATTGGCTCGGCAGACAGAAATAGCATCTATGTAGAAGGAAGTGTGGCTGTAAAAGTTTTATTTGCTGGCTGTGTTTTTTCCTTCTGTTCCTCCACACCAGCATCCAGTTTTGAACTCTGACTGCACAACATGGCCAAAAGTATGTGGACACCCACACATTTCACCCATATGTTGTTGTGGAACATCTCATTCTAAAACCTTGGTCAAATTTCTGAGAAGGCTTCTCACAAGATTTTGGAACCTGAGTGCAGAGATTTCCTCCCATTCAGCCACAAGAGCATCAGTGAGGTCCAACACAAATGTTGGGTGATAAGGTCTGGCTCACAGTCAGAGTTCCAGTTCATCCCAAAGGTGTTGAGGTCAGGGCTACGTGCAGGCCAGTCAACTTCTTCCACACCAAACTGGGAAAACCATTTATTTATGGACCAGGCTTTGTGCAAGGGGTATTGTCCTGTTGAAACAGGAAAGAGGCAAACACAAACTGTTGCAAAAGTTGGAAGCTCGCTTTTGTGTAAAATCTAATTGTATGCTTTAGCATTAGAGAAATAGTTCCATATTTTTGGAAATGTGCTTATCTGCTTTCTGTCTGAGAGTGAGATGAGAAGATCGATCAGTATGTCTGTTTAAGTACGGAGCTGGAGTCGGGACGTGGTTATCCTGTCTTAGCATAAAGACTGGAAACAGGGGGAAACAACTAGCCTGCTTTAAAGTGAAAAATATAACCTACCAGCACCTCTAAAGCTAACTAACAGACACATTGTATTTCATTTGTTTTATCAGCACACAAACAGAAATAGAGAATGATTAGAATAGACAACGATAAGTGTTTGAACTGTTTCTTGACCCTGCGCAGCATCACAGAGTCTTGACGTCGTCTGTGCGGTTGCCAGGTTTGGTACCATTGCGCCTGTACAGAGAACAAAACCTTTGCTCACTGACTGAATCTGGCAGCCTGTGCTATAGCCTGGGACGCTGCTCAGAAGTACTGGGTGGATGGATGAAATGTTGTTCCTCAAGAAATAATTCTGTTAGGGGCACGCAATTCCCCCTACAATCACATATTGTTGTTTTTACATTTATGTTTGTGTGTGGATTAAACAAACAAGATACATCGTGTTAAAGAGTGAAATTTAGAGGTGTTGGACAGACCCAGGCTGGCTGTTTGTCTCCGCCTCCAGTCTTTATACTAAAAATGTTGAACTATTCCTTTAAGATTTCCTTTAAATGGAACTAAGGGGTCATTTAAAGGGCCAGACCAAAGGTGCACAGGGATGTCCACATGCTTTTGGCTGTATTGTGTATCCGTCTGTACTTCTGTATCTGTATTACCATTTAGTCATCTGTCCCACGAGTTTTTTCTCCTCCTTGTTATCCATGACTTTAATCTTGCTTCTTCCTGTACTCCTGGCCTTCTCTTCTTATATGCTAATCACTGCTCTCTCCTTGGGATTGTTATGAGAGCGCGGGATACCTCTCTCCACTTCTGTCTCCCTCTAATCTCTGATGTCAGCATAATACTTTCAGTGAATC
Organism: Oplegnathus fasciatus; assembly: GCA_003416845.1. Taxonomy (NCBI): domain Eukaryota; kingdom Metazoa; phylum Chordata; class Actinopteri; order Centrarchiformes; family Oplegnathidae; genus Oplegnathus; species Oplegnathus fasciatus. Next base: position 60,365 of record NTHP01000048.1, on the reverse strand, counting down.
ACCCACTTACATACACACATACACACACATACATAACTTTGCTCTACCCTGCACAACACATCACAAACTTCCTTGTCACAGGCAGATGTGGATGAAACAGGAAGCCGGATCACGCTCATCAGAAGCTGTTGCAAGACCTCTCCGCATTTCCATTCATGCTTCTTCCTCCCTGCTCTCCTGCTGACTGGCCTACATACAGGCATCACTATCACACACACACACTTTCACACTCTTTTTTTGCTTGTCTCTTCCCATCACGCTACATTCACCTCTCTTCCTCCTCCTCCTCCTCAGTCCTTGTCTTACCGTCTCTGTTGCCCCCATTCTTGAGTTGTATTCATCACGTCATGCACATTCCTGTCTGTCGTGCTCTCCTCCTACCCCTCCTCTTTTCTGAAAGACTTTATATACCCCGACAGTGCTGGTGTTTTCCGCATCACTGCATCTGCTGTTGCAGTAGCTCTAGCAGTTTTGCAAATCATTCTTAACGTTTGGTTTAACCTGTATAGCGTAATAACAGAAAGGGCTGCTTAAGAATCCTGACAGTTTACCCAAACCATCCTGATGTGGGAAAGCCACACATCTGCAACTTCAGGGAGGTTAAAACAAACTTGCAAATAATATTGAAGCCAGATTTATATCCAACATTTATTAGCGGAGGCTTCTCCTCCTCTGCTTCAGGGTGGCTGTCGCATTTGTCACATTAGATTAGAATTTGCCACCTACTGTTTATTTGTCCTCTAAAACATTTTTATGTGGACAGAGGTGTAGACTTGACACGAAGACTCGAGTCAGACTCAAATAATAAAAATTAGAAGTTTAGACTTAACTTGGGCACCATTTCCCAAAAGTATCTTAAGGCTAATGTGGTCGTAACATCCATCCTACGAACCTTTTTAAGCTGAAGATGTGCTTCCCAAAAGCATCACAACACTCACCAATCCTCTGGTGCTAGGAATCATTACCGAATGCCTCCTAAATTAAATTAAGAGTGTCTTAAGAAGCTCTGGGACCTGCAGGAGGAACCAAAAACTGCACGTTTCATTTAAGTTTTTACTGTTTTTCTTTATTTTAAGTCTTTAAATATTAATGCCGATGCTCTCTGTAAGTGACAGTTGATGTAAAATCAGTGATCATATTTAAATTGGAACGCAAGAAAAAATGAAAACCAAAAACACGCACACAAAAAGAAAATAATTGCACAACTTATTTGGTCAGTTGATCTGCCCCTTTATGTCTTCATCATCCTTTCGTAGAAATGCTTTCCAAAAAAGCTCTTAACTTCTATGATCGATTGTTATCAGGAAACAAGAGCCTAGTCTTGACTGCTGTGAGATTAACTTGAGGCTTAGGGTCAAAAGCATTCCCGTCTCCGTCTATTTAACCATTGTCAGGTCTGTGCAACGAAAGCGCTGGGTTTCAACTATTTAAACAACAGGGTTAGAGTTAGTTGTTATTTCGAAGACATTGGTTACTTTAAGGGCAGCCAGACAACAGGGGCGAAGGAAATTTGGTCTGAAGAGGCGAAAAAAGTGAAAGTCCTCTTTTGTTAAGTGTACAGTATATACTGTCTCATGTAGTTTGTTCTGTCATACATAAAAAAGAGAGAAGGAATAGAAGGGCTTGCAGTTTGCTCATAAGGACTCGAGACTTGAAGACTTACAAAAAGGTCTGATAATGGGTTTTTGAATTTGCATACTTACAGTGATAATAGTAGTTAGTATTGATGTAATACTGACACGAGCAATCATTTTCCAGATAAATGCTGAATGCCCTTTTCTTTGACTAAAGGCTGTATTATTGCTCACTCACTGCTCGCTGTCTGTCTCTCTGCAGCTCTCACCGACTGACAAGAGCTTGGAGTTTGACAGAGACTTTCGCATCAGGCACTATGCAGGAGATGTGGTGTAAGTATCTTAAAGTTTTATTTATTCAGGAAAAGCTTTTTACCAGTGATTCATGCTCTTTTCCACATTTGTACATTTTTACATATTCATGCCTCAGAGCTGCCTACTGAAACCACAGTCTTGTACTTTTGGCAGATGGGAGTTTTGGTTCCTCAATGAAACTTGATGGTTGTTCAAGGAACTACATATATATATATGTATATATACACGTGTGTGTGGGTGTGTGTGTGTGCGTAACCCTCTGTATTGGAATATTTGCCACCAGCCAGTTACTTTAGAAGCAATGCGTAATTCCTTTGATCCCTTACTTTACTTTATATAGTGCCTTTTATCAACTAATGTAAAATATAACACTTTATCAATAACTACTATATGGGTCATTTCCATTTCAGTGCACCAATAAAACTGTAATAACCCTATTAAACCACAGTGTAAGAACACAGAACAGTATTTACTGACAGTATATAGCTGTTGGCTGTGGTTACAGGTGCAACAAAGCACACTTCTGACCACAGCTGACGACAAGTGTGATACTGGGTGTAGTCAGAGCTGAGTTTGTCTGTGTTCATGTCTTGATAAATGGAAGATATTTTATTAGAGAAACAAAATTTCAACACAGCTAGAATTCATAAACACAACTCAGATGGAACAGTAGCAGCGAAAATACTGTGACCCAGCTTGAGAGAAATGTCAGTCGGAGTTCAGTCAGACCCAAAACATTTTGGTCAACTGCACTGCATTTACATTTTCTGCATTTTTTTATCTTGCCAACTGATGTTAAAAAAAAAAAAAGTCATCTCACGATCCTGAACTGCTCCATTTGACAATTTCATGTTGAATTTGAATTATTCATATTCTGCAAAAAGGAGGCACATCATCAAATAAGCCAAAATGAAAATGTGGATTAATCTCGATCAGTGACAATAAGGAATAATTTACCAAAGATTATGTCATGTTCATGAAGTTTTCCGACGAGTTCCCACATGGAAAGAGTTTTACTCAGCCTTCTATTCTAATGAGTGCCTAGTGCACAGATGTGCCGGATCATTGGAGGAAAAAAAAAGTCCACATTGTAAAATAAGTAAGAAAAGTAGTAGTGTTAAAAAACAGAATTGAATGGCATCAAAAATAACACTCTTTTTAATGTCTAATGTGGAACAGGAAACAAATTGCCCCTACTTCACATTCAAAATGTAGACACACACACTTAAGGACTCAAAAACACACACAATTTCATGCACACACGCACACCGGTGCACACACTCGAACATTTTAACAACATTTTCATTGAATGACGTCCCCTAAAATGACAGAACCACTTCCCAATCCCTAAAGTACTTGGACATCATTCAAATGAATAAATCACACACGCTAAGCCTCCAAAAAGTGCTCTCAGGGAAACGTGTTGAGCCCATTTGTGAGGGCTAAGTGTCTGCCACCCAGGGGAGGACTTAGGCAGAGGAGCAAGGCCTGACTGGCAGGCTTGGTTGATCCCTGAGCCACTTAGACCCTCACTTACACCATCTCACAGCATGGTGTATAACAGCTCTGTTATTTATAGTAGGTTCATCAATCACAGCACACGTTAACGAAGTGTGTATTAACATGGGGCTATAAGGATTGTCTTATATTTAGATTAACTCAAACCACAATTTATCACCCAGTGGTCACTTTATTAGGTATACTTGTACACCTGCCAATGCTATTGTCTAATCACGTGGCAGCAACTCAGTGCATAAAAGTATGCAGACCTGGTCAAGAGGTTCAGTTGTTCAGACCAAACATCAGAGAGGGGAATAAATGCGATCTAAGTGACTTTGACCGTGGAATGATTGTTGGTGGTTTAAATATCTCCAGAAACCACTGCTCTCCTGGGATTTTCACGCACAACTGTCTTTAGAGTTTACAGGGAATGGTGCGAAAAACAAAAAACAGCCAGTGGGCATCAGTTCTGTGTTCGGAAACGTCGTGTTAATGAGAGAGGTCAGAGCACATGCTCACCAAAACTGGACAGTAGAGGATTGTAAAAATCGAGTTTTGCTGCGACATGTAGTCAGAATTTGGCGTTAATAACATGAATCTATAGATCCATCCTACCTTGTGTCAACGGGTCAGGCTGGTGGTGGTGGAATATTTTGTTAGCTCACATTCGACCCCTTGATACCAACTGAGCGTGTTTTAAATGCCTCAGGCTACCTGAGCAATGTTGCCGGCCATGTGCATCCCTTTATGGCCACAGTCACATCTTCTAATGGCTACTTCCAGCAGGATAACGTGCCATGTCACAAAGCATGCGTCATCTCAAGCTCCTCTCACCAACAGGGTTCAGGGTACTCCGATGGCCTCCATAGTCACCAGATCTCAATCCACTAGAGCACCTTTGGGATGTGGTGGAACGGGAGATTCGTAGCATGAATATGATGGTGATTCAGAGTTAGATTTAGGTCAAGGTCAACGTAATCATGTAGTTATGACGTTAAGGACAGTAAGCAGGACAGTATGTGCAAACATTACGAAAGTGTGTGTAGGTGTGTGTGTGCACACATGCATTTACCTGCCTCCCTCTCTTCACAGGTACTCAGTGGTGGGTTTCATTGATAAGAACAAAGACACTCTGTTCCAGGATTTCAAGAGACTGCTGTACAACAGGTGACGGTCTCACACACAAACACAGAGTAATACACACCGCTTCACTCACCTCCACACACTGTGTTCGTTGCAGCACTTTGATTACATGACACCCCTCTAGAAAAAAACTGTACAGGGCTAGTACAACTAATCTCCTTTCAGCTTGCTCTTATCCTCCTCCTCCTCCTCTTCTCCAATCCTCTGGTGCTTTTCCTCTGCTGAATATAAATGAGAGGTCTAGTAATTCCTGACTTGTCTAGTGTGCATTTTATGGCGCTCGTTCCATTGGTCAAAAGCATGATATTTGGATAATATCCAAAAAGGTTTTAACATGGGTGCTAATGACGTAATGGAAACACATTTTTTTGGTTTGGTGTTATATCCAGAGTCTACATTAAAATACAAATTTTGCAAGGTAGGATACGTTCAAATATAAGAACAAGATAGATCTTCAGCTGTTTTTTCTCAGTAGTCATATAAGTGTTGTAATCTCTACTTAAACAACAATACCTTTCATGTTTTTTCTTTTGTCTGTCCAGTTCTAACCCAGTACTGAAGGGGATGTGGCCCGAGGGCAAACTGAGCATCACTGAGGTCACCAAACGACCACTAACAGCTGCAACACTCTTCAAAAACTCCATGATCTCGTTGGTGGAGAACCTGGCCTGCAAGGTGAGGAGTCAGGACTGATAAACCATTTCGCAAGCGTGACTCCCAGGGCTGTAGTGGAGGCTAAACATCGTTTACCCACCTCTCAAATTCTGCCCTCAAACGAGGCTCCCTCTCTCAGTTTTCTGCTGCAAATTCTAGGGTCGCTCGTTTTGTTTTCTGCTGGAACATGGTATCCTCATGTCGTCATTATTGTATCCTGTTAACACGGAGCGACTATCAACCCACCATGTGCTGCGCAGAACTTAAAACAAGCGCACCCTTGCACTGAGCTAGCAGCTGGAAAACACTGCAGGAGCCGCTTTCATGGAGCAGAGCAATGAATCAGAGCTCAGAGGAGGGACATATGACATCTGAGTCTGGAACTGGCTAAATCAAATAATAATAATCGGTCAAATAAAAGACCACAAACCCAGTAAGAATCTAGTTATGAGCCCTTAAGTCATAATTTCATGACATATTTTTCTGTAGTTCGACTAATCGATTAATTGCCTTATTATTTTAGCTATATTCAACAGTTCAAACAAGTTTGCTTCATTTTTCTGCAACAAAACAATATTCCATTAGAATAATAAAATACCTTAAATCACATAAAAAACTGACACATAGTGACTTTATTATCAGTCCTACATGACCTGCATACAAGTCTATAATGAGGGAGAGAAAGAGAAAGAAGAGGCAAAGTTTAGGGCCGTTGTTTATGTCCTCCAAGGGTGCACGTTTTAATATATGAGGAAAAAGTTGAATAAATAGCCTTCTCCCCTGTGTTACTGACCCGTGACTTTCCTACCTCCGTGTGCAATATGTGCTGCCTCAGGTGTCAGTGTCAATAAGAATATATTATTGGTCAGTCTTGCAGTTTGAATACAGATTAAATACATGTTGTTAACACACTGTCGCCCCCTGTTGCCCTCTGTAGGAACCCTACTATGTTCGCTGCATCAAGCCCAATGATGTCAAGTCCCCTCTACTCTTCGAGCAGGAGCGCTGCCGCCATCAGGTCGAGTACCTCGGGCTGCTGGAGAACGTCAGAGTGCGGCGTGCCGGCTTCGCCTACAGACAGACATACCCTCGCTTCCTACAGAGGTACCCACAACAAAATAATCTATGCACCTTGGCCATGTGATAAACGTTGTTACACTGAGTTATATCTTGCTCCCCTTAGATGTTTTTATTTATTACATGTCGGGCTGCTTTTCTTCATCGATTAATCTGCCGATTAGATTCAATGTTTTGTCTATAAAATGTCTGAAAATAGTGAAAAATGACCATTATAATTCACCGGAGCCCGTAGCGACATCTTTAAATTCCTTAATGCATCCGACACGACAGCCCAGAACCCAGAGCGATTCAATTTACATCATATATGACAGAGAAAAGCAGCAAAATCCTCACGTTTGAGAGAATGTTTGACATTTTTCCTTGAAAAACAAAGTGAAACCATTTATCGATTATCAAAATGGTTGCCAATTTATTTTCTGTCGATCGACTAACAGATTAATCATTTCAGATCTAATTACATGAAAAAAGAGACAAAATTTCAAGCCTAAATTGGCTCATTGTGAGGTACAGTGGCAGTTATAATCTCACCCACAGATGTGGTCACAGCCAACTGGATTAGTGCACACATCCAAGTCTGACTGAAGATTATAAGAACTACCAGTGCTGTAGTACATCAAAAACTAGTTAAACATTGTATGCATAGGAGATCATCAAAAAACATAACAAAAGTGTGTGTGTGTGTGTGTGGGNATCTGTGGATCTTGGAGGACAGAGAGTATCACTGCTGTCTTGGAATAGCCTCATAATGTTGATTATTTCACATTTCTACATGAGCTTTAGGATTTTCTGTGGTTTGTAGTTTTCAAGGTTCTTGAAACAATTTTAAATAGATGTAGAAAATGTTGTAAATTCATGGCAATTCAACTGTCACCTTTTTGAAAATGCACGATTTTTGATTCAGTGGCTGTGAAGGCCTGTCATTGTCCTTTTTTCTAAAACCGTCCTTCCTCCTGAAGGGGGACTTTCAGTGTC
>NTHP01000048.1:42132-53116 GCA_003416845.1 Oplegnathus fasciatus | reverse complement strand
GGGTCTTAGTAAAGCTACATTTTGATAACCATGCTGTCTTAACCCAATTTAATTATAAAAATTGCTTGATTAAGAATTCTTCATTTAGTGGATTAAGTCAGGCCTTTGAGAAAAAAATTACCCAAATTATAGGCATATTTAGAGATTTGATGGATTGTCAAATCACGTTAGGGTTGTGCTTTGAAGGTTAAATGTTGGGACTGGCTTTAAAATCTGGGTAGAAGAAGTGATTGAGTAACACCTCCTCCCTCACCTCACACATTCTATATTTAAGTGTTCTGGACAAACATGCTGAACCCCTGAAGCTGCTCATTGGGCAGCCATGAAGGATATTAAATGACAAGTCCTAGCTGTGGGGTGTGAATATGTGTTGTGTAACCCCAATCAGTTTTGTCTAATCTAATCTTGCAGCTAATCAGTTACGTCTCCAGCAGCCATTACAAAATAACCCCTTCATCATCACCATCTTCTGCTTTTACAGTAGTTTTGTCAGTTTCCTAGAATACAAGCATAATATTTTTGTCCTCTGACCTTCATTAAAACAGCCTTTAAACGCTCGGACTGGATTGTTGTAAAACATTTTATTGTGCTGCGAAAATTACCGTTTTAATGTGGTAACGTAGTAAACAACTACTAGTCAATGACCTGCATTAATAACTCATGTTTTATTCATGTAGAAGCTCAAACACCTGACAATACAAGTCTGTTTACGTCCCAATTAGCACTCATTTGCTTGCAAGCAGAGTACCAATAGTGGATTTCTGAGGCTGATACAAGTATTTATATTTAATAGTTACAAAAGTCAGATATTTTGGGCCAGTATAAATAATTTTAAACATAACGATGTAATGTAAACATGTTGTCAAAGGTATGTACAGTACTGTGTACAGCAATTGAGAAAGCAAACATAACTGTACATAACTATTGCAGCCCTAAATATCTCTAATTTTGACAATGTCAAGTCTCGCACACAAGATCTTTCGTAAGAATGCTCTGCCTTGGCTCATAACAAAAAGAGACAGAGGAGAAAGAGTCAGGGCTGATGTCAGATAAAGGCTAGACTTGAAAGACTAGCAAGGGACTGACGTGGATCCTTGGAGTCTCAAACGTCACCTCATGTATCCCTGCGGAGGACGAGTGGGAGCGATGCAATGGCACTAGTGTCACTGCATTAAGTCTCTCACATCAGATAAGACCCAGAAAGCTTCACTCACATATTGCACTTGCAGACACGCTATGCCCATTGTGTAATAGATCTTAAGCCAGACAGGCAGGTTTTGATTTGTTTTTTTATGATATTTTTGGTTAAAAGCCCCTAAGTCACCATATACCTCTCCAGCATTTAATCCAAATAGCATAATATTCACAAGATCGTTCTGTCTTAATGGTCCTTAACACAGTCACACACACACATGTTGTACTAACCAACACTCCCAAATAGTACACATACACTTGTTGTTGCCTTGCCCTCATTCCCCAGCTGTCACATTTGCCCACTGCCCTCGCAGAAACCATCATGGTGGACGGAGGATTAGGTAATGAGTCTTTTGCATAACATGCTAACAAGGCATCCAACTCTGTCACTGCAATCCCCCTCGCTGATGTATCTGGACTTACATCACAGCCTTGCCAGTGGGTCGGCTGTGAAATGACACAGGGATGCAGTCTGTTAAGAAGCGCCGGGATCTGTGGATCTTGGAGGACAGAGAGTATCACTGCTGTCTTGGAATAGCCTCATAATGTTGATTATTTCACATTTCTACATGAGCTTTAGGATTTTCTGTGGTTTGTAGTTTTCAAGGTTCTNNCCTTTTTTCTAAAACCGTCCTTCCTCCTGAAGGGGGACTTTCAGTGTCAAAACAACCCACGCAAATTACGAGAGCCTTGCTTTTGTTGGAACGCACACTAACACAGGAAGGAATTTTATTGCATGACAGCAGCACAAGCTGTTTAAGGACAAACTCGGCTCTGGTGACCCTCCATCGAGCTGTACGTAATGTTTGTTTATAATAAGCATTCTTAAATTCATCAGTTTAGGATTGACTCTTGTAACAGGCCTCCACAGGTCTTGATGAAAAACAATATAAGGCCTTAACAGCTTGCTTTCACTCTAATGATAGCACTGAAAAGACTCTTAAGAGCGTAATTTGACCCCTTATCCCTTGCTTTGGGCTGTATGTGCACTATACAATAATTAATCCCTTTTTTCATGTACTAAATGATATGATTTCCATGGCACCACGCCAGGAGCAAAGTCTCATGCTTGCTTAGTAATTAAGAAGATCCATGCAGCCCTATACAGTATTCCAATGCTGGCTTTTTTCCCTCCTTCAAATATGATATGATCGAAGGAAAGAGCCATTTTTCCCCCCTGGCTAAAGGGAAAGAAAGCTACTTTAAACAAGTACACAGGGCACGCATACATTATTCAGTTACAATTACTTTTGCATTGTATTTGTTTTTGTATATACCTAATAAAAATCAATAAAATCATGGTAATAACAAGACTAAGAGTGAACTGCCAGGCTACTGGTGCAGCTCTGTAAGGCTGCACTTAGGCACAGTGGTCAACATGCTAACATGCTCACAATGACGAGGCTAACATGCTGATGTTTAGTAGGTGTAATGTTTACCATGTTCACCATCTTAGTTTATCATGTTAGCATTAGCAAAGGTATTTGGAAATAAATCAAAGTATTGGACAAACAGAAATTCGATGGCACTAGAAGGGATCACCAAAGTTTTTACAATTCATCTTGAGGGGAACATCAATGTCTGATCCAAATTTTATGCCAATGCATCCCACACCTTGTCCCTCCTCCAGATACAAGATGATCTCGGAGTTTACGTGGCCAAACCATGACTTGCCATCAGACAAAGATGCAGTGAAGAGGCTCCTGCAGGGGTGTGGATTTGACCACGACGTGGCCTACGGCAAAACCAAGGTCTTCATCCGCACACCACGCACCCTCTTCAGCCTGGAGGAGCAGCGAGCCGAAATGGTCCAGAGGATTGTCCTCTTCCTCCAGAAGGTGAGAGTCTGACTAACTCATGGTAGCTCAGATACTGACATGAAAGCTTGAAACTGCAAATTACTGATGCATTATTGCTCTGACCCTATGGGAAATTCAGAATTTGTGAAATTTGTGCTGCCAAATGGAAATGCTATTGAGAAGCCCCCTACAGTCACTAATTCATTACATTTCTTCTTTTTTCAATCATGTTTTATCTCTCCCTGAATAAGCCTTGAATTGAAACCAATGAACCAAATGAACAATATTCTCTTTCAGTATTTGATGAGTTCCTATTGCAAATATCTGTCATTGTGAATACCTCTGATTGCCAGTCATCAACAACTATTATCTGATGAGGGCCTTCAAACAAGACCATGAGGATGTTCTGGTTTCAATCCGTGTTCTCATTGAAATTCACAAGCCCTTGTTCTGCATATGAATAACCTCGGAGACTCGAAAAACTCTAGTCGACTTTTTATACAAGCACGGTGGTATTTTTGGAGCTAATCTAATCTTGTATTATTAACGTTGGTCTCTTATATCTCTTAGGGTCAATGTGTCTGCCTCTTCTCTTTCTCCGTCTGAGTTTTCACCCACACGACTCTTGTAAAGTTGTGAGATGTGATGAGTGGATTCAGATTTATAATTTGAGATGTTTCTGAGTTTTGGGCAGTAACTCGAATGCTCTTTCTATCCGATTATAAAACACACAAAATACAATGCAGATTTCTAATGAGATGCTGTAAACGGCAAATCTGTTTGTTGGTTTTGGTTTGCTGGTCATGAATTAACCACTCTGACTCAGCCGTCCCCGTTGTCAGTGGACTGTAAATATGATGGGAACAGATGACTGGCTAATGTTTTCATACATTAAAAGTATCTGGTAGTGTGGCTAGAGAGTTGGCTTAAGTTGCCCATGTGGATGTACAGTACAATTGTGTTTAAGCCGTATTATTTTAGCATAATTGAGGTCTAAATATGATGAAATCAATTATTTGTTACATTACATTACTTCCAAAGTGACTTAAAATAAGTGCATTCAACCTTTGCAGGAACATAAACTAAATGTTATCAAAAATTGTAAGTGTAAAGTATTTATTTACCATGTATTGTAGTTCTTCTCATTCTGTCCAAGGCTTGAAATGATTAATTGGAAGATTGGAATGGAATTTCTTGTCTGACCGTCTGTGCACCTTTTTGGTTTAAGTAGCTCAGACATGCTGTGCAGCAAAACAGCTGACAGCAAGATTTTGAAAGTTGGTGTTTAGACGTATTCAGGCCACTGCAGATCTTAAATGATCTTGATGCCTTTATCAGCAAAATCTTCTTTCTGCATTATATGAATATAATATTAAAGTAAAAATCAGGACGTCCAGTGGCATGAGTGGTCAAGATGCGTACCATATAACCACAATGTCCTCGGTTCAATCCCAGTCAGCCGTGCACCTTTGTTGCATGTCATACTTCTCTTTTTCTCTCTCTTTCTGCATTTTCTGTCTGTACCTCTACTGTGTCTCTCAAATAAAGGCAAAATGCCAAAAAACTTAAAGTTAAATCAACATAAAGTGTCTCAGTAAGGTCATATCGTTCTTGCAAAAGATTTTCCCTTGTTTGATGATGGTGCAAATCACTCCACAATCTCCCATAGTATGGGTGTTCAACTGGGTTGAGATCTGGTAACTGTGAAGGCCATAGGACACGATTCACGTCATTTTCAGTTGACTCCTCACGCCCTGTGTGGAAGTGTCTGCGTTTATTTTGTTGCTCCACTCGTGCACTGAGGTTTTTGCTTTAATTTGTCACCCGTCTATAGATGGTTAAAAAACAAATGTCCACAAATCATGCAAAGAGTGATGGTATTTTAGATGTATTTAATCATTTTTGCTACCTGAGAAAATTGTGTTAACTAGTTACTTTTTTCCTTTTTCCTCTGAGTAAATGTGTTTGCTTGGGTGTGGCCACATGCTGTGTGTCTCTTTATATGAATCATATTATACTGCACTACTAAGGGGAAAACAGAATGTATTCCTATCTTACTGTTCTGTGACCAGTACATCAGTTTTTCCTTCAGCTGGACATGTTGTAAATGATCCGCTATGAATATTGATCACTGTTTGTTGGTAAGCCCATCATGCGTCAGTGGTTTGATGCAACCTTCAGGCGAGAATGTCAGTATCTTGGCGTGATAACAGTGCATGCGCTGACATGTGTCGGATCAGCGTGCAGAGGAAAACTTTGTCGCTTTGATAGATGGAGAGATTGGTTTGTAAACATGGAATACTGCTCTGTCTGGCTGTTGAATCAAGGATGCACTATGCAAATCTCTGACTGACAGGCGTGTAGCTCAAAAACGTCAACACTGTGTTGGTGTATGTGTGTGGGAGCACACTCTGCATATATCATCAGGGCACTTGAAGCACTATATCCTACATCTGGGATCCATGTGATTGACACTTATACATTTGAATCACCTGCCATTACATTAGAATCATGTGGGCAGATTCCTCCACACCATGCTGCTTTCATGTCTACCTTTCTCAAGGAGTATCTCCAAGCTCTCAGACATGAAAGGGTTGTTCTGCCAAATTAACTTCTGTGGTGGATTGATTGATTGACCTTTGTATTGATCTGTATGACCCTTTTGGGGTCTTCCCACGGACATACCAGACGGGTGTTCCTTCCACATCTCCCTCAGGAGAATCCTATCTTGTATCTCCCAGGATAAGCAGGCTTTGATAATGAAGGGAAAGCCCAGAGGAATCGCAGCTTTTCCACCAAAACAAACATCTTGGCGCGGCTAAGGTGTCTGAGCAGGCGTATTTAATCTTGCCCTCTGTCAATGTTAAGGCCAGGCCTGCAGTGTGTGCTTCACACACAAACACACGCATGCTCGCTCATGCTATATGCACTCACTGACACGCAAAATCAAATAGTGGTGTGACAGCAGGATTGACTCCTGTATCTATCATGCTGTTACTCAAACAAACATCGCAGCCTGAGTCTGATCTGCTGTGCCAAGCAATCCCCTTATCAGCACCTGGCACACCACGCTGCCTTATGCCAGTCGGGACCACAGTGCCAGGACTGTCAGCCTATGACTGAGGCTCAGACACACTTCTTGTACCTCCATTTGCCTCATGGATTTATAATAATACTACTTAGTTTGCCCCATCAAACAGCAAAAAAACACAATCTGTGAATGTGCACACTTTCTAAGGACAGGTTGACTGGCCCCTTGTGGAGCCACTGCCTGTCCAATTTGGGAGAACATTGTGTTTTTCTGTAGCTGCACTCTCGTTTTAGCCCTTTAAATTACCATAACCTCTCCTCCTTTGAGGAGGGGGAGTAGCTGGAGGAAAGGGTCGGGGCAGGAGGACGGAGGAGGCTCCTTCACAGCTCCATTTAATCCTGCCGGTCTCTCCATCCTTCAATCCGTTCTCTGTGTGCTCTTACTCACCTCATCTTTCCACTCTTGCTGTGCTACAGCCACTCAATCCGCCCGACATGAAATTTATTGCAATCAGGCCTGGGTGCATCACCAGTGATTGCTCTACGTCCCCCTGTGTACAATCCTGCCTCGACAACACTGAAATCTCTACCTTGTTCAGAGCAATCTAATCATTACCACTTTAAGAAATGGCAACTAGAAGAATGAATAAAAAAAAAAAAAGGCACACAATCCAACATAAATACAGATGTTATAAATTATACATAGGCCACCCCCACCTTCCCTCTGTGTTAAAATGAATATTTCATAAATTCAGGCTCAGCCATCCACATCATATTAACTGTCGGCGCTTGTCAGAGCAGCGACGATGACGAGAACAGAGACTCCCCCCTCGTGTATTCTGAGCTGCTGCCTTAATTGCTTTCCAAAGCTTTACATAGTCTCTGTGTAGCAGTAGGTTTATCAGACGTGGTGAGTGTTATGTCTTGGGTAGTCAGCTTTCACAGCGTGGTCGGGGAGGGGGGGGTTGTCTGAGCAGGAGCTAAATGAAAATGTCTAAAACGGATAAAGAGCCTTATTTTTTTATTTTGTTTTGTTTCCCGGTGGATAACTCGTGTCTTGAGGCAATAAAGTGCGCAGTAATAACTAAAATCTTGTTTGTGGAGAGTCTGACATGAAAGGGAGTATCTGTGGATGGCTCTGTGCAGCCCTCTTATGAATAGCAGGCTACTTTAGTGCAGGGGCAGCACTGCCTCCTCTCTGCTCAACTGTCCAGAACTGATCTGTCTCCTGCTAGACCTCAGCAGAAACATGATCTCTAATCCTCTGATCCCCTCTGAACCTGCAAAGTGTTTTTAGTTATCATCCCAAGCTATCACCTCCACAAAAACTTCAGTGGGTGAAAACAGTGTCGCAGATCAAAGGAGGATGGTTTAAGTTTTTTTTGTAACAATCGTGCTGCCGGATTTTAAAGAGAGGAAATGTGCTTCCTCTGTTCTCAGAGAAAGCTGTGATGTGGAAACTGACATTTTTTTCCGTCTTATACTATGTCTTCACATTCCTTTGACGTATTGTGTTATCATTGATTCTGTGACTTAATTGTTTTTGTCTTATAGTACAAGACACATGACTGTTCTTGTGCCATTTAAAAATTAAGCTTAGTTTGCAAAGCTCCAGCATATTTAGCGTTTAGTGTTCATTATGTTGACTTTCAACTGTCCTTAGTCATGTAATCAGTTTTCAAAGAAAAAATCCAAATATCAGACCAATTGTTTGAAAGCTAAAGAAAAGACTTACTTTGTGCTTTCAGTGGTGTAGGTTAAAAATATCCTCCACCTTCGGCAAGTACAAAAACTCTAAAAGACTGTAACCATGGGCCTTTCTCCATGGCAACTGACGTGTGGCTCACAGCCAAAGTTTACAGATTTTTTTTTTTTTTTTCAGATTTTGCTTCCACTTGTCAGTCTCCAAATCCTCACATAAAATATTTTATTTAATGATACTTAAAGTCTCCAAAACAACATTTACAACATCTCTCTATTTCCACAATTCCTGTCATTCTCCACTGTCTCCTGTCTAATAAAGGCAAAAAATGCCCCAAAAATACTTAACTTACTTAAATTTAGAAAATGACAGCCCTCACATAAATATGATATAATATGATAATAAAAACTCACAGAAAATAATAGAAATCATCTTTTAAAGAATTAAATTGATTAATAAAAAGACATATTGTCACAGCCCAGGCTCAGTGAGCTAGACAAAGAGGGAGACCACACAAGGTTTAAAGTAATTTAAACAATATTTTATTTGAAACTAAGACAAAGTAATAAACTAGTCTGTAGTCTGTAGGTCAGTGGTGGGTGCAGTGGTGAACGTAGGTGTTGTGTTCAGAAGGCAAAACAAAGAGATAAAAAGCGTAGAGCGAGAGAGAGAGAGAGAGAGAAGCCAGCCAAAAGAAGCTATAGGCCCGGCCTGTCCAGGTGCAAGACATCAGGTTGGATGGCTCTCTCTACCTATCTCTACCTGCAGGCGACCTGCAAAGTGAAAGACTAGGCAGTAAGAGGAGCACTGACAGAGCCAGGGGCCGTACAATATTGACCGCCAATTCAAGGGCTGCATCTAACTTAATATGCTCATTATTTTCTCGATTAATGGTTTGGTCTGTGAAATGTCAAAAAATAGTAAAAACTGCCCATTGACATTTCCCAATGCTTGTTTTGTTCATCCCACAGTCCAAAACCCAAATTCTCACTTATTATTCATGCAGGTATTTGGTTTACCATCACAGAGGACGAAACAATCCAACAAATATTCAAACTTTAGGTGCTGGAACCTGTGATTTTTTTTTTGCATTTTTGCTTAAAAAAATGATTAACCAGTCATCAAAATCGTAATCAAAATATATATAGATATTTTTGACCACTAGTAATGCTCTGGAGCAATGTTTTCACAAGTGGGTCCCCGTTTTGGTTTGTATCCTGCAAAGAAAAGGGCTTTGCAAATCAGGAAGGAAATGCATTCAATACATTTGTTGGACCTTAAGGATGCACACAGTGCGATTTGGCGAGAAACCCTGAATGTAAACATGATCTTTGTTTTTAAAGAAAACTCTGCAAGGCGCCTTTCATTTTTTTGTCGATCGACTAATCAATTAATCGACTGTTTCAGCTCTAGTCCGCTCTTACTGTAGATATTTAGGATTCTAAGTAATTAAGTAAAGAGGGACACACATTGAAGTCCATTGTGTATATATTGTATTGTATAGCACTAATCTACAAACCAGCTGTGCAGAAAACATGTGTACATAATGCTGTGTACAAGACCTGTACTGATGCTGCAATGACAAGCTGACTCCTCTTTCATTCTCTTACATTTTAATGGATGTATAGTATACCGTATTCATGCTTTACCTCTTCAATAAGTTGATTTTATTGTGTGTCCATCAAACATGTTTGAATAGTGTGTGTTATTTTAAGCTTATATTGCTGACCATTGGCAATATTCTTCCAATCTATTTCGTCCAGTCTCGTCTAATTGATGGATGGGCCATACAGAGCCGTTCAATTTAATCTTCAATACTGTCTCTTCTAATTAGATGACATTGTTCAAGATCAGTTTGAACACATTTGTTTCACATCACTGTACTCTACATTAGCACAGAGCTCAAAAATTGAAAAACATAATACCGGGAGTCATGATTGGAGGAATGAGAATCAGTGTCAGTATAGTGGTGTTACTGGTGGGTGTGTGCTGCTCACCCAAGCACTTTATTGATTTATGATAATGACTGCTGGCCTGTGCCTTGGCCCAATGTCTCCCAATGACAGCCTGTGGTCAGAGCACGTTGCAGCCTCACTAAATTGTGTCACACACTCTTGATTCCACCTCCCTCCGCCCACCGTGTGCATCGAGCATGTCACTGGAAAACCAGCTCAATATCCCCAGAGGATGTGGAAACTCAGGCGTTCAGCAGTGGGTTGCAGTCAAGTGTGTCAATGGTGCAGACCGGCCTATCTGTCTTTCCATGTCGGAATGCTGTCTTTTTGTCTTTTTTTTTTCACTCTAGGTGACAACAAGGTGCAGGGTTGTTTCTGTGTTTTTGTATTGGAGCTTTTAAATCGCCAACGCTGCAGTTCAGTTAATGGTCTTTTAGTTAAGCTGCAGTCCCAATATTTTAAGATTAAAGACATTCAGTAGCCACTAATTGGTGTGGTCTGTGTTCTGCTCTGCTCAAGATCTCAACCCGAAACCTTCCAGCTCTCACCAGTTGCCCTGACACATGTGATTTGTGAATGCTTTTACCCAGTATGCATTTCAAACCAGCCAGCCCCCCAAATAAAACCCCAGCAATCTGTCCCGCTTTGTTGCGACCAAAGATCCCCAATCTGGCTTTGATGAGCTCGTAAATCCCGGGCCCTGGAGCGTGGTGAGGGCAGGCTCCATGATGGCAGAGTCTCTAAAAGGATGATCAGATGGCTTTATTGGCCAGGAGAGTAAGGGGGCAGACCGTCAGGGGCCTTGTTATTGGCCTGATTTATCCACATTCCCCTGAGTGTCATCTTCATCAGCTCACCAGCGTCATCACAGCCGGTCTGCTTCGCCATTTGAGAAGCAGAAAATGTGTTTATAGTGTGTGTTTGTGCCTGTGTGGGTGGCTGGATGGCCCCATCATAATTCTAACCTCTCACCACTTTCCACCTGTCACACACCTTAATGAGGCTCCAAAGACAGTGGGGGCAGTTTATGTCTGCTGTTATCTGATTCATTGTTGCTTTATGATCTTTTTTTCTCTTGCTGTGCTTCTCACCTCCAGCCCCAGTCGTTTGCAATTTAATTAGTGATTTGTAGCGTAGATAAACACAGTTGTTGATCTGGCATAGCCTCGAGCACCATGTGGATATTATGCAGGCAACAACTTAACTGAGCTCTCACTGAAAATCTAACTTGGCCACTTTTTGCTTCGTTACTTTGTGTAGCATATGGGCACATATGCGGTGGGACACTGTGTCTGTGTGTGAGG
>NTHP01000048.1:22070-41990 GCA_003416845.1 Oplegnathus fasciatus | reverse complement strand
GGGGGGGGGGGTGGTTTGTGTTGCCGATGGAGATTTTTGGTAGTGAAGACAAAGGAGCTAGTTGAAGAAATGCTCCGTAATCTTTCACATTTTCAGTAACACACATTTAGCAAATGTCACAAAGTGAATGACAGAATGTAAACACAATTACTGTAAGTATACGTGTTATTATAGCCACGTAATGTATGAAACCTCTGTCTGTTGTTGTGGTGGTGCTAAATCAGTTCCTACTGCCATAATGCCACAATTCCACCTTACGTCACAGTGCCCTATAACACCTGCAAGGATCCTGTTCAATTTTAAATGTCTGCTTATCATGGTCAAAATTAGATTTCTTACTATTTTCTTTTTTCTGGTAATAACTGACTTTGCCAACCAGATGACTTTTTATTCAACGTATGCTACATGGTTGTTTTGTATTATATGAAATTATACTGTCAGTTGTCTGTGTTTTTCTGAGTCTTGGCATAAACAGGAAATTATTTACTATGTTAGTAAAATTCTGGCATAAATTGTAATAAAAAAAGGTAATAGAAAAAAATCACATAAAATAGTGATATGAACGTGAAATGGAGCTCAAACATGAAAAACAGTGTCATAAACAGTATGTCCACTCAAAACATATGTTGGTGTATAAGTCAGTATGAGTGAATATTCCCAAATCATTTTAATTTTCTAACTTTAAAAGGTTCAAATTCCTATTTAAATTTCACAGTCTAGCATTTATACCGGGGCCATTTTGACAGTAATGTTTGACCCAAAGCCTGCTCTTAAAACTCTGTCTAATTTACTGTAACACTCTGAACACAGTCTGAATATAAATGAAAGTAACTTTTAACCTTGTTCACAGAGACAACTAAGTCGGCTGCAGTCAGGGCAGGCAGTAAAAACCCATTCATTCCTCCCACCGCTGTCACCCTGAGCATGTGGGAGAGTCATCTCACGGGTCGATTAGCGATGAATATGTAGTTGCTCCTCTTTTCTCACTCTCATCTATTATGTATTAGAGACAGTGCAGCACGGAGGATAAGGTCGTCAAGTGCCATTTTGCCTGAGAAGCACCATTTGAGACTTCCAGTAACACAGCATTAGAGGGGCTATTTTTATACCTGAATAGATGTTGGCCGCATAAATATAAGATATCACAGAGACTATACAGTATTAAGACAGTCTGTGCTTTCTTCTTTTGTATAGGGATGAAGAAAAACAAAACATACCATGTGATTGAACATAATATGTCAACTTTTCATGAGCTAAGTATGTTTCAGGCAATCAAATGGGGTTTTAAATTGTTTATTTAGCTTCAGGAGTGTGTGAATTTTCTCAACCCTTAAAAATTCAAATTTGCCACGTTTTTGGAGATGCATGTTTCCATTGGACAGCAACAACAGACAAACATGACAGAACATACATACAGTGAGACAAGCTTTGCATTACAAAGGCTTGGACAAAGGAAAGGGCATAAGTCTGTGCTTTCTGACCTGCCCTCCCATTTCTGTCTTTTGACCTAGTGCAAGTTACACTTGTAATAACTGACAGAAAGCCGTTGAAGAATCAGAGATTTTATGCACAGAGTTAATGGTTTTAGGCGAGTTGACTTTAGTCTGCATCAGTGGGGGACATCCTGGGGACAGATTTCTCAGCTTTTTAGCCTGATAGGGCTCATCTCAGATTACTGGACATAACACATGATTACATAAACTTTAGGGCTTAAAATATCCAAATGAAACCCTCCTATTCTGAGAAAGACAGCATGACCAGGCTGGCTTGGTGATTAGATGGCTGACTGACCTTCTTTTATTGATTTCACTATGATTCTTCAGAAGGCCACCCTCTTTCCAGTTCAGAATTAATGCTGTGGACAAGTCAGTGCTCCGAACTAGATCATTCAGTTATGGCTCTCCAGTGGAGGTGGCTCCATGTTACATTCCTTTAGTTCAAAAGTGACATCTCACATTAGAAAATAATGCCAAGGTACGACTTAAACACATATTTGCAGCAGAGGTGGTTAAAATGTCATCATCTTCAAAAGACATGAATGAATCTGTTGCCTCCATATTCCAGTGGTGCGTGACTTCTCTTCTTCTCTGCAAATTCTTACACCACCAGTCTCATCAGGTGAAAACCGCCTCCTCCACAGTTTTAATATGCAAATGCAAGAAATCCCTTTTTGTGCCTTCGGGCCACCCCCACACTTTGAAAGATTAAATTGATCTCCATGATTATTCTGCATCACACTTAGATGATATCAAGGAGTGAGCCAGTGCAGTATTTCCTTTAATTTGTGAGTGTTCGGTCTGTGACACTAAATGCTCTCTATCACTGATTATTTAGGTACAATGTCGTCAAATAAGTGTGTAAATAATTGAGATGTTATGTGTGTGTAAGAAAGAGAGAGAGAATACAGTAAAAGGGGAGCATATGGTGGTGTTTTTAGTGAGGGCGGATCAGGAGTTACGGTTCCCTAGGGTCCCACTTACATCTATTATTCATGTTTTAGAGGGTCTGATAGCCACTCAGCCTATGTTTGGTTACAGGCAGGCTTGGGGGTCCTTAATTTAGCCCTTATTTTAGTCTGAATGCACGTTATTTAAACATTACAAGCACTGTTGTATAACAAATAAATATGTAACAGTGTATAATGAATTCTAATGATGAGTAATGAAAAAACATTTCTTTGTATAATTATAAATTAAGAAAATGGCAGTATGACACATTGAAATACACATTTAGATATTAGCTACTGCAGCAATATTCAGCTGTATTTATAGCTATATTCTGTACTTTTCCCTTTCAGTGCAGAGGTTGTACCTCTTTATAGTCAGCTTTTTACCACCGGAACACAAGACCTTAAAATAGCCCAGTTTGTGGTGGATATTCTGCTAAATAAATAAAATAAATTCTACTCAGGTTAGTAGAGGTCTTCATCCTCTCAGTTCCTGGTAACCATGATGCGACCCGGGACTTGAGTCAGGCTGGGTCCAAATGTTTAACTGGTTGCGGGAACAGTAAGCTCCCATTCTATGCCATGTGTCTCTGGCCTGTGTATTAATATGTCTCATACCCGAGTACATCCAAGTGTACTCGCTATCAGCACTAATCACGTGGCGCAACATCATCATCACAAGACATAGACGTGTTTTTTGAGGTGAGAAAAAGAGTGTGTGCTGTGAAAATGACGTGTTTCTGTTCTTCACCTTCATCTTCATGCTGCCGTCAATGTTCGTGTCCTTTCTCTATTTGCATCTGATCTGGTCTACTGTATTTTGGATGTGGTCTAATTATCCTCGGGTCTAATATGGATGTGGCTCAGGAGATGGAGCGGGTCATCCACTAATCACAGGGTTGGCGGTTTGATCCCCAGCTCCTCCTGCCACACACACATGTCGAAGTGTCCTCTCGATAGCCAGGCCAGCACCTTGCATGGTAGCTCGCTACCATCGGTGTGAGCGTCTGTGAATGGGTAAATGAGAGGCAAATTGGAAAGCGCTACAGTTTGGTTTTGGACTGCTAAAAGGGTCTAAAAGTCAGGATATCTCCGCCTCTGCTGCTTCAGTTTTGACCATCAATCTGTCATGATATGTCTCTTGTGAGTCATACATTTTAATTTTCTTGTGGGTCTCCAGGTGTGGAGGGGCACCATAGCCAGAATGCGATATCGGCGGATGAGAGCGGCCCTCGTCATCCTGCGGGCCTACCGACGCTACAAGGTCAAGTCCTACATCCGCGAGGTCAACCGGCGCTTCAAAAATGTCCGATCCATGAAGGATCACGGCCGGCATGTGAAGTGGCCCACGCCCCCCAAAGTCTTGCGCAAGTTTGAAGAGGCACTCAGGAGCATCTATAACAGGTAGAAAATAACATTTTCCAGATAACATTGCTTCATCTTTAAATGTGACTGCTTTATTTCTGCTGCCATTTCAAGATTCAGATAAATGTTCTTGCTTTTCAAATACAAACAACAAACTGCTGTAATTGTGCATGTTACAGAGGAGGTTCAAATATAAAGTGAAATGGCATTTAAATGTTTCGCAGTGTTCCATCAGTTCTCAGTTTATGTCATTTAAAACCGAGGCAGAGGACGAGCCTTTAAATTGCTTTCTTTTAAAGAAAATCACTTTCCTAAATTGGCTGAACTAAAAGTGGATCTGACGCCAAACGCAGGAGAGAACGCATGGCCTCAAGTGTTATTTTACATCCAGATGAGTCCGTTTGAAGCAACTTACACATGTTTCCTTCTGCCTTGGGCTCACACAGGGCATTGATTTTTCTTCCTCCATCAAAGACTCATCACTGCCTTTCATCCCAACGTCTGTTTGTTTGCTTTTTTTCTATTTGAAGCCGGGCACAGTAAGAAAATAGCCTTCCTAGAGAATGATGTTGGCTGTCGGGATGTGTGAGTGAAAGGCCAATAAGTACAGTACAGCTGGGGTCTGCTGCAGTTCCCGCTGACCTAACTATCAAGGCCTTGTGCAATAACTTCGATGGAGAATGTCAGTTTTCCTCTGCTCTTACTTTTCTCTTTGTTTGAGTGTTTCGATGCGTTTACCTCCAGGTGGTGGGCATGGACGCTGATCAAAGGCCTCTCTCCAGAAGAGGCCCTGCAGGTGAGGGCCAAGGTAGCCAGCCTGGAGGCTCTGAAGGGCCAGCGGGCCGACTTAGGTCTACAGAGGGCCTGGGAAGGAAACTATCTGGTGTGTACAGAACAGTAATATGTGTCTCTTTGGTTTTCTCCTTCGAACATATAAACACAGCAACAGAGAATGTTTTGGGGTTTTTTTTAATTTAGGCAAGTTCTTGTCCAGTCACTGTTTAGACATTTAAAATTAGCTTTAGCTAATTAGCTTCTTTTGTTAAATGGAAAAACTGGATTTATAGAAAAACACGTTATATATTTCTCAAAGTAAGATGTTGAGGAAAAAAAAGTGTCAGTATTTAGATTCAGGTATTGTATCAGCAAAATTTTAAACAATACCCATTCCAAATCTCTTTCTGCTCATGGTAGTTTCATAATTACTGTACAGTCATATATCAATATCAATCTCCTCATCTAACTCTGTAAAAAAGCAAAAAAGGATGTTTCCCAAAATGTTGAACTTGTCTTTTAAATTATATGGGAAAATATATTAAATTGGTTTATCGCCCTGCCCAAAGAGAGTGTGTACAAGATGATTGTCTAAACTTGATTAATGCCAGTGCTGTCTCTGAATTCCTTTAAACTGAGTTGGCGTGTTTTAACGTGTTTTCTGTGTTTTTTTTGTGGCCACCAGAAACGAGACAGCCCCGATACAGCTTCATCGTTCACACTGGTTTCCAGCGAGCTGCAGCGGAAAGACAAATTCATGAGAGTTCTGTTCTCCAGCAACGTGCGCAAGGTACAGAAGGAGGCTTTAAGAGCATTTATCCACCACCAACCACATGCACACACTTCCCATGTATCTGTCTGTACAGACAAATAAACCCAACTGCTCCTGGTTCATCTCCCTGCAGGGTGTTTAGATGTGTGTGTTAGGTGTGTGTGTGTGCGCACTTATCCTGCGGGGTGACTAATGAGGAGCTTTGTGTTTCCCAGATCAACCGTTTCCACAAGGCAGAGGACCGGGCTGTGCTCATCACTGACCGCCACCTGTACAAGATGGACCCCCTGAAGCAGTACAAACCCATGAAAAGCATCCCCCTCTACAACGTATGACACACAATTCCTTTAACAGCCTCCTTTATTGCACACACAGGGTGGTAAACAGAGGGCGGCTCATTAGACACAGGTGGCATGGCTTTTTAGTGCTCATTTCCAAGGAGGTTACGTATATTGGCTTAATACAAGAAGAGATATTCTAGATGCCAATCCATAAAACACTGTTTCATGTGTAGCTGATCAATGTGGGTCAGGATGAGAATGGCTTATGCAGAATTGCTGTTGATTTGAATTGAATTACGTGTTACACACTCGAGCAACTTCAAAATGAAAACACCATGAATCATATTACCTCAAGATAATGCTGTAAAAGCACAAGTGTTTTGTTTTTGCTGTTGACTCATTCAAGTGTAGCGTCATGTCAAAATATTCAGAAATGGATAAGAAAGATGAATATAAGGTGAACAAATGTACAGTAGCTTTTGATGGATTATGTTTCTTTGCCTCTATTAATCTTTTGGAGACAGAGACAGTAAGAGAAACAAGCATCTCATCATACAGATACTTTAACATTTTATGGTTTTTACCAGCTGTGATTTCAGGCAAAGCAATTCAAGGTTGCTTTGAATATGTGGCCCCCAACCTTGGGGTCGGGACCCCTACAAGTTGACGCAAGATAAATTTAAGGGGTTAAGAGTTGATTTTTAGGGTTGGAAATGAGAAAAAAATAAAATGTAGGTTTTTTAAATTATGTTTATTTTTACAACTTTGCTCTAATCATTGTTCTTTTCTTGTGAAATACCCCCTCAGGCCTCTAAACATTATTCAGATGAAATGACTCTTTAGTTGAACTGCTCACAACTCATAGGCGTGCACCACATGATGAGTTACAAGTGGACATTACTTTGTAGCCAGAGGTCAAAAACTAAACTGATTTACATAATGCATTTAAAACATACAAAAGAGATGCAGAATAAAACATCAAACCATCAACAAAAGGACTGAAACCATTTTAAAATGAATTAAAAAGACAAAAACTGATAAATCAATACACGATGAGTAAAAACATACTGTAAGTGCAAGATGGAAAAATTAGGTTCAGTCAAAAGCAGTGGAGAGCATGAAAATGTTAAACCTGCATTTAAAGGTTGTCAAAGTAAGGGGCAAGTTCGTTCCAGCTCTGTCGAGTAACTGAATGCTGTTTCTCCATGTTTAGTTTGAACTATCTGAACAGTTAGCAGACCGCTGCCAGACGACCTGAGAGGCAGAGAGGGTTTGTATGGTGAAAGACAGTCAGAGATGTATTCTAATCCTAAACCACTGAGAAATGTGTAGATGAGCAGCAGCAATTTAAACTCTGTTCCAATTAACTCTTTGATATGGACTATACTACTTCTGGCCAAGTTTTAATTACAATGGCTACCTCATTATACAGAGACCATACGGTATATCAGAAAGAGAGCTCTCAAAGTCTTCTCCAGTGGAATTAAATGTATGAATTGCCTAGTTTAATTATTAAAGACCTAGTGCTGTAATAGGATTAAAGTTTAACACACTTTTCACTCTGTACAATAGTTTAAATTTCTATAAATTTAAACTACTGTACTACATGTTGCTTTTACAACAAACAGACCCTGGCTCGTAGACATTTTAAATATGTATTTTAGATTACAGGTTTCAGTAAAGCTGGTTCAAAACTGACTGAACATATTACATTAGTTTAAGTATGTTTATATAGAATAGCATATCAGTTTTACAATCATCTTCATTAGAGAATCTCATCTCGTTTTACCCCGCAACAATTTATTGGTAATTAGAGAAAGTTCCACACACAGCTTTCTGAAGACGAGTGCTGAAACAATTAGTTGATTTACTAATCAGCCGATCCACAGGAAATTAAGTGTCAACTATTTAGATAATTAATTGACCATTAAGGTCATTTAACAGGCAAAAATAGCAAATATTTGGTGGTTCCATCTTCTCAGATGTGAGGATTTGCTTATTTTTTCTGGTTTTCTGTCATCATTAATTAGTTAGTCAGACAAAACAACTTGACATTTATAAACCAAATGATTATTTGATTAATCATAAAAATAATCAACAGATTCATCATTAATTAATCATTAGTTGCAGCCCAACTTGAGACTTCTCGTCAGAAATGTTTTTTATTCAACAGTAAGACAGCTGTACAGTCATTCTCTATATCCTGCTGTATGTGATATCCAAAGAAAACACAGGGAAGCAATTTGAGTGGCTTCCTGAAGCTGTGGCAGAGGTGACAGTATTATCTCTGATATCCCACCGGCCTGTTATCCAGCGGCAACATGCCAACATGCAAAAATCTCATTCAGCTCTACAATTGGCTGGTTTTAATTCATATTCACACTGTGATAGGCCCATTAAGGCTGCTACATGCACACAGCACATGAGGCTGTTTCCATGGCAAATGTGTCCTGTGTGTGTGTGTTTGTTTAATAAGATGTTGCGGTTGTGATTTAGTTTTCCACCTTTTTTTTGTGACCAGGTCAGAAAATAGAGAATATCACTCTCATAAGACTTCCTGGCGTCTTGTCGTCACTGTGAGGTTGCCGGGCAACCAGCAAAGACTACAGGAAGTTATCATGCCCAGCCAAGAAATAGTCCAGCACATAACCTCCCCGTAAAAAAAACAACTTATGGTTGTTTACACTTGTATGGATTTAACAAACAGGATATAATGTGTTATATGTGTTATAATGCGCTGGTACAGTAGGCAGTAGTTTGTTACCAGGCAAGCTGTTTCCAGTCTTTATGCTAAGCTAAGCTAACCACCTCCTGGCTGTAGCTTCATGTTTAACTGACATATGTGAGAGTAGTTTCGAAATTCTCACACAAAACATACAGAATACAGTCAAATCTGGTGAAATTATGAATAAATGAATCAATATAAAGCTGTTCCAAATAAAGATAAATAGATAACTAAAGATCCTGGTTACTATCTGACAATTTATAGTACGCATATTTCCCAAAATGTTGAACTATTCCTTTAACCAGTTACTTACCATTCCTTACCCTATATTTAAACCTAATTCTAACCTTAAACTAACCGTTTGAAGAGGTGATGACCAGCGTTTATCCTCACTCTTAAGGTATGAAAATCAAATAGATCCTCACAAGGAGCACAAACTAATTTATGCAGTTGAAGGTAAATTGACTGACGAATCTTCCAATCAGCAAACTATTGATGATATTTCTGATTTAACCATCTCTCCTGTCATGCTCCGCTATGACATGAATATTGCTTACGCAGTTTAATCGCATCACTGACCTTGGAGGTGAGGCAGAAATGAGACAGGAAGTGAAGGTGTAATGCATTAATCTCCAAGGCGGATACGCCCCCGTCGTCTGGTGAAATGAGTGAGATATGAGGCCGGTGTGCGGTGACAACTGTGACAAGACACCCCAGTTTTCAATCTGACAAAGTGACAAGAGGGAATTAGAGAGCTTGGCGATAGACACCCGGAGCCCATATCGCTGCATCTGGAAGTGAAATGGGGAGATGGAGTTGAGACAGATGGTGGCGGAGAGAGAGCAGCATGAGTTAAGGAGATTTTTAGTTATTGTTCATTCAGAAAGAGTGAGTCACACACACGCTCTCTGATTTGATAGATGAGGCTCAGTCCCATACACAAGGCATACGGGAAGCCATCAGTGTTGTAGGAGGACAAGGGGGCACATAGTATGGTTTGCAGCTTTCACACATTGACAGTGACACAATAAGAAGTACACACAGAGCTCCACATTAGCATTATAACCAAAGATGTACTCAAGGGTTGAGACCTTTACAGATGTTTTTGTGTCTGTTTTATATCTAAACAATTGAGAGTTTGTTGCAGTTTTTAAAGTATAAGTTAGGCAATATTCTATATTTTTGTTATTGTCAACAAATCCCACAAAAAGACCAAAACCAACAGAGAACTGATCTTACTAACAAGTATTGTCTGTGTATCCAAAGCCTGATATATCTTATGCCTCTGTGCCATAGAGCTCCATTGTTGTCCAAAACCTTTGAGCCACACTGTCGCACAGGGATTTTGACTCAATCCCACATACACCATAAATATGCTGTAAATATACACAACAACACCAAATATGTGTTAATCCGCAGTTGAAAATAGTCCCCATTTCCTCCTGTTTGAGTGACGTTTGCTAAAAAGTACAGTGCCCAGCTGTTTTAGTAAAATACTGAGCTTTTTTTTTTTTAATTGAACTACACATTTATGAACTTGTGAAGTTTTTAAAGATTTTTGTCTTCAGTAGAAACCAAAGAGTGTCACAGAAAGGATAGGGATGTCAGAAAGTATTAAAGGATAGGTTCACATTTTCAAATTTGTCTCTACGGCATGCCCGCATGTACATTGACAGAGCTTTTGGTCTCTGTAAGATTTCCTCCTTTCTATACTGGCCTATGTATTGGTCTTCAATTACACAGGCCTTATCCTTTAGATAAGTGCGTACATAAAATGTATTTCTGCAGTACCTTTCAAAGCCAATTCAAGTGAATGGTCAAGCATAGACAATTAAACCGAAATAAAATACAAACAACATAAATCTATTGGAGGAATAAGTGAATTCTACGCTATACTGTACAAACACTTCAAATCTTTTTCAAATGTGGCTAAGGAGGGTGGAGTTTTTTCTAAATGGTTGCAGCTAAAATGGTCAAATCACGACCCCCTTTGTCCTCAGCCTGGAACAGGGAACCTTTTAAAGGATAAGACTGGCCTTATCTTTGTATTTCTTATTGTTGACAAAATTGTGGTTGTCTGTCTGTGTAGAGAGGTTCATTCATGTTTTTTAGTCCCCGTCATGTCGCTGATAATAACCACTGCGCTGCTGTATCCATGACACTGGGCCTTTTTACGCAGTAAATGTCAAGCTGAGTGGGTGAGTGAATTGGCCAAGGTGAAAAAGTGCAAAGGCAGATGGGAAGAAGTGCCGAAAGAAAGAGGGGTAAGGAGGTAGAGATAGAGATGTACTGCAGGCTGAGAGCCACAGCAGCGTGACGTGGAGCTATCGATCGGAGAAGGTCAAACAGAGGGGAAAGCAGTTAGCTCATTGTTGATTAGCACTGATAGGCTAACACCACAGCATCCCCTTGGCTGCCCTACACTGCGTATTTACTGCTGCTCCTGCAGGGCAGCAAAGCAAATGGCCGGGCTGATAGATGGCTAGTACTATCGTGAGGAGCCAACAACTGTCTGCCAATGGATTTATACAGCAATTAATGCCTGTGCGGCAAAAGTGAGATCATTCCACTGTATTTCTTGTTGAATAAAACAAATACTGTTAAAGAAATGGTGAAATATCCGTTCTGCATCAGTGAGTCATCCCGCTGCTTTTCACCATCTTTTTCTTTTTCACATTCCTTTTTTTTTTATTCTATTCCTGCCTCTTCTTCCTCCTCCTCCTCCACCCATCCCCACCTCACCCCCCTCCCTATCTAGTGCTGTTTTTCCCCTCTCTCCTCTCTCTGCTGCCGCTTCTCTCTTTCCGTTGTTGTCATGCCAACTTCCCAGGAGACAGTGTTGTCATGGATACCGAGCGGCAGGGCAGATCAGCTGATGTCTGGTGTCGTTCAGGCATGTGCACAAATCGGTCTCCTGTATGCGCGCTCTCTTCCTCCCTTTTCCCAGCGAGGCTTGTTTGTGATCCCTGCGGCTCTCGTTCTCCTCGCGCTCTCTCTCGCCTTGTTGTTTGTTTTTTTTTTCATTCACCCGTTGATCCCTGTCTGTTTTCTCAACCTACCACCACCCACAGCTGCAGTGTGACCATACAGACTTTGTACATAAACCCAGATGAATGATGTACGTGTGCAGCCGTGTCTTGTTATTCTAAATCAGGTGGTAGAAAGAATACACTGAACAAAAGAGGTGGCTGCTGTCTGTAAGTAGCCCTCAAATTATGCAAATCTACTAACGCCGTACATGAGATCAAGATGAGAAGGTGATGAAGCATAAATTGTGATTGTTTTAATAAATTCAGACATCTCAGAGGCAACTTGCAGGGGGTTGACTATTTTTTGCTCTGTAAACATTACTGGCTGGCTCACTGGTGCCCTCATAGCCTCACAACACAAGTGGCTGCACAGCTTAGCTCATTATATTATTATCATTTAATCACAGAGCCCCCCACCCCGCCCCGCCCTTTGCTCTCACTGCCTTTTTCCCCTTCTATTTACAGGACTGTTGGGATGTGTTATATAACTAATAAGTTGTTCCCATAAGAATACACTGGGAGAACCTGCTGTTCAAATTATGTCCTCTTGACAACCGCAGAGCAGAGTGGATCATACGAGAGAGCACTTGACAAAAACCACTGTGGTCCTGCCTGCACATTGACAGCTACACACTGTACAGGAGTTTGCTCACAACTGCTTTCACCAAAATACACCCACTGGTGTTACTTTTTGGGAACATGGCATTTATAAATGCCAAACGAGCCATCAGCAAACAAGTTGTCCCTCACAAAGGGTGCAGTCCTCCAGCGTCAAACAGTAACAGATACGTCAACTTGTTTGGACTTGAAATTGTCATGTAGTAGTGTCTAAAGGCCTTTTATACACTGTGGGAATTTGAGCTGTCGACAAAAGCTGACAGTTGTGAGAGAAACATGACAATCTGTCTTCGGCAATCCAAATCTTTGATCCTACATCGAAGTCCACCGATGGTCAGTTTAAAACTTCAGCGACCAAAGAGAGCCTGCGTCCCCAAAAAAAGTCTCACATTGTGACTGCTGCTGTGGTTCACATCTACGAACCATCCACTGGCTGATACGAAATTTTAAGCGCCATTTTTTAAATACGTTTTTGTCCTCAAAACGTGTGAGCAGTGCAGATGAATGACACAAGTTGATGACATGTCTCTGTTAGCACATTTGTCCTATTTGCATCATAATTAAGGCTGCAACTAATCTACTGATTATTTTTCTCGATTAATCATTTGCTCCATAAAATGTCAGAAAATTAAGAAAATGCCCATCACAATTTTATAAATTTCAAGATGACGTCTTCAGCTTGTTTTTTTTGTCGACCAACTGTCTAGAACCCAAAGATATTCACTTTACCATCACATAAGACAAAGAAAAGTAGAAAATCCTCACAGTGAGAACGAGGAACAATGTAATGTTTTGCATTTTTGCTTGAAAAATGAATAGTGACTATCGAAAGAGCTGCTAACACGCCTCAAAATTGATATCATGAAGTCTGACACAGATTGCAACCAAGATTTTATTAGACCCATCTCGCCCAGTGTTACATGCATTGAGCCTGCAAGAATACTGTTGTCTCAGTGTGTAGGAGCCTTTAGCTATTAACTCAAATTACCACAAATAAGTTGGACGGCAGTAATGAAGTGTATCATCATCCTCGTGTTTTGTCAGATTTGTGTGGGTCGGCTAGACGAACACTTGAACAGATGGCTGGGCAGATAAATGCCTCTAACAGATTTCCTACTCGGGGTAAAACTGATTTGGTGAATCAAGACAAAAAATTAGACAAGGAAACGAATCAGAATGTATCATTACCCAGCTCATTAGAACACTGACTGTCGTTCCAATCAATTAAGCCTTTAATATAAATGTAAATGTAATCGGCTCCATGTAATTAACTGCGGGTGGATTGCTAGACAGAGAGGCATGGCTGTAGGCTTTAATTCATGGTGATTACGTGAAGTGTTTGTTTCTGAAGTCACTGGCGTCACATTGGAGCTAAATAAGCTAGCTGGTTGTTTGGCCGCCGGTAGCAACCTGTCCTCCCCTGATGGAGAATTTGTCTCAGCATTGCAGTCTGGTGAATGGATATTAATGTACCTGACTGGCTGCCCTGTGGCTGTTTCCTCAACATGCACCGCCTCAGTTCAGCATAGAAAGACAAATTAAGAGAGAAATAAATGGCTAAAAACCGGAGGGAGGGAATGACAAAAGAGACAGAGCAAAGGGAGGCTAAAAGGAAGCGAGATAAGAGTATAAATGGAAAACAGGGATAAAAGAGGAAGGAATGGGGAGTTAATGAGCTCATTTTCCTCCTGAGATGTGTTCACCTGTGAAGATACTGGTTTCTTCCTGTTGTGTCTACTTTGGAGACCTGTAAAGCTAAACAATCCAACCGCAAAACTGGGATTCCCCTTTTAGCCTTGGCTGCTCTCCATTGGTATGTCGTTTGGGGGCTCTGAGTGGAAAAATTTGATTGGTCCTTCGGGATGCTGATCAATAAATCTGTACTGCAAGTGCTGATTTAAGCCTTGTGTGGGAGAAATCCCGTACACCAATAGACACCAGAAACTGGCCTTCTTTTCACAGTGTTATAGGTTCAGAAAACCTCAGTTTGTACAAGAGTTTCAAGGAAAAAATGGTATACTTCTAATTTTAGGTTCAAAACTTAATAATAAAGACAGCTAAATCCTAAACTAGCTAATCCATATTGCATCAAGTTAACCACAATATCACAACATTGCACATGTTTATCATTGGATTTTTTGCGATTTATGTTTTTTTTTTTAGGGATTCTAACACCCAGTCCTAGTAACTCGTCCCATCCTGTCAATCAATAACTAATTTCCCTCAAAACAATGTATGCAACGGTCATTTTCTCAAAGGATATACAAAAACAACATGAAAAAAATGCATAATTTACACAGAAGTATTGTTATTAAACATACTGTATATATTAACCATACAAGGCAAAATGATTATTGTGACTTTACTTATTGCATTAGTTACGTTTATATGGTCTGTATTCATGACAAAAGTTGTTTTTATTCATGACACCAAACATTTCTACTCAACAGACATTTCACTTCATGGAATATACAATATATTGTAATGCTGAAAATCATCAGTAAACCTTAACTGAAACTGTGTACATTACAACATTTTGACAATTAACAAAAGGAAAAGAAATGTATTGTAGTGGAGGTGAAGTGATTAGCAATTATGTTTGCAAACACATGTTGAATGGATTGAGTGACCTGTATGTTTAGTGATAAGCATTTGAACTCTGAAGTGGCTGCGCTCGGAGGACTGAGTGTGTGGTTTAATGTCTCTGTGTACTAATTGCAGCGTTTTGCATTATTTGTTTGGCTCTTTGCGTTTACGTTTTTGCACATCAAAACTCTGTTGTGATAACCCCGAATCACACAGTTGAGGTATGCATGGCCACGGCATGAGCACCAGCATTTTATCCGTTAACTGAATTAGATGTCCTACTTTGTGAGAAAAAAATAACATGAGCAGTACCTTTTATTATCAAGACCTTTCTTTTCCCACTAAAACAGGAGATCTGCTGAATATGCTAAATTCCTGTGGAAGTTATACATGATGAATTGTAGCCTGGTGCAGCAACCCCAGTGAATTCACGTCCTTTGGGATGCGCCAACTCAAATTCCCTGATACACATGTGCATCTGTGTCTGTATATGTGCCGTATTTGTGTTTATCTACAATACAGATGGTTATGTGATATGTTTCTCAGCACACATTCCTGCCTTTCCACATGTTTGTGTTTCTCTGTAGGCTCTATGTACATGTTTATCTGTGTTTAATTGTGTGTCCTCTCTCTCCCCCGTGCTGTCCCAGGTGACGGGATTGAGCGTGTCCCCTGGGAAGGACCAGCTGGTCGTGTTCCACACCAAGGACAGCAGGGATCTCGTGGTGTGCCTGCAGGGCATGGTGCCTGCCAATGAGAGCCGCATCGGGGAGCTGGTTGGCACCTTACTCAGCCACTTCAAGAGGTAAGCAGTAGGAGAAACAGTGGCCAACAAGTGGTGGGAGAAGCTGAATTACTAATTTATCTACCTCGATATTTCATCTGTTGAAATGTCCCAAAATGCTTAAAAAACATGGACTATAGTTTGCTGATTGAAATGACCTGTGGTTGACACCAAAGTGAAGGTAGAGGCCACCTAATTATTTCTATTTACTGCATTGACATGACCTTTTTAGAAAGGTGAAATAACCTTCTCAACCGAATGTCTAAAACACTCTCTTGAATCCAATAGTATTGGCCCAGATGTGTGGTATTGACCGATGAGGGCAGGAGGATTATGGGGCAGATAGAGCTCACAGTCCCAGCTGTCCTAACTCGAACCCTAACATTCATTTAATCTGAGCTCAGACCTCTCTTCAGGACAGGATACTGTGAACTAAGGCTTGCATTAATTTTGTTTCCAGCCTCCTAAGGAGAGAAAAACACACGTACAGATTAAATTAAATCCCTGAATCCTGCAGTCGCTTTCCCTTACCTTCCAATTCACTGAGGTTCACTTCAGGACTGTCCCTTTTCATATTGCTCCCCAAAACTACAATGCATGATTAGCATAGGAAGTCCACTGCATACCTTTATCACTCTAAGACATTGAAGAATAGGCACAGATAACAACCTACTGAATTCATTCACATGCACATGTCTAATACAGATACTTAAGCATTTACTTTACAAGGTTTAAATCAGAATATTATGCGCAGAGCATCCGTTATGTTTGTTCTGTTGATCAGTACAAGGTAAAACTTGTGAATAGGGTATTGAAATTGAGCTCATTTTAGTTCACATGAGGTTAGTTTTACTGCAGTAGGTCTGCTTGTCTTTCCAACTCACCATCAGGAAAATCAAGCACCCACCCACTTCCTTTAACACCGGACTGAACTCAAGTTGTCCTCAATTCACTCTTTTGTTGTAAGTCTTATAAGGACAGTTAAAATGATCCTCTAGTTCAAGTAAAAGGTTATTCTGTTATGTAATACAGTAAGATGCTGTCACATGCTGTTAATTGTGTTAATATCACAATATTTAGCCAATGTTCATGAGTACTGTACAAGCAGCTTACACATGGTTTAGCTTCAAGCTTCTGTATTTTCTCCAAACAACCTTCCAAAAAATAATTTTTAGAAGTAGCTCCAGCAAAACGTGTGTGAGTAAAGTGATTTCATGCATCCACTCTCAGTCCACTTTCACCCTGTGTTTTAATCCCAGGAGAGGATGACTCTGTTGCTGTAGCTAACGGTAGCGTATACACGCACATACAGACACACAAAAAGTTAAAAAAAATTAGTCCTTCAGGGTCATGTTAGTTGACTGAAATGGCCTGTCTGTAAGAAAAGTTCAGATGGAGGCCATCTATCTTTCTTCTACTTTCTTCTACTGTGTAGAGGGAATGTTCTTGTACTAACTCGACCTTTTGTCCCTACTTGAACCCAGTACACTTTATTTAACTCGTTGCATTGGATTTGTCATTAAATCCACCTGCACTGCTAAAAATGAATAGATGTACCCAGTGTTGGCATTTCCCCTCATTCCTGTTTCATTCTCTGATTTGTCCTGTGGGTCATACAAGATTTTATTTAGACCTCATGACTGAGTGATTCTGTCTAGTCCAATGTGGTGTGGATCAGAAAACAAGCAAGCACACAACCTGTAGCTGTGAATTGTGTTTGCGCCAAGCAGCAGCCACCATAGTTGAATACTAAAGCCCGTGCAGAAGTGTCTTAAGCTGCAGTTCCTTTGCCAAAATCTCGATTTCCTTGCTCCAGGAACAATCAAACATAAAAACCCAAACCCACTCAAAGCCCTTCAGAAATGTAATTCAGCATCACAGTTGCTACGTCCATGTTTGTCTACGGTCTATGGTTTACACTGCACATTGTGCAGCAGTAAAAGCAAAATTACACAATCAATCTTGTAATAAAGTAAAGTGGATTCCCGCCAAAACATTGCGGGAAAATCAGGTCAATGAGTAAAAAGCGAGAAGTAAATTTGTGTTAAGATCATTTGATCACTCTATAATTCTGCTGCTGTGATTACTGTTTTGATGAAGCGTGTTTTTAAATCACTGGCGTCGCTCATTTCACTGATTATTGAATTGACTCCTCCACAATAGTCTGGCACATGTATTGATATGTGTGTCCATATTGGTCTCTCTTTGTGTGTGTGTGTGTGTGTGAGAGAGAGAGAGAGAGATCGTACATGCAGACAGATGTGCCTGAATCTGCTTACTTTGGTGTGTGTATGTGTGTGCAGCTTTGCCTGTCTGCAGGGGAGGTGTGCATTCGCTCCATCATTGCCATTCTGTGATGGTATCTGGTTCCATTGTGGAGCCCGTTTCTCTGAAGGTGTCGGGCTGAGAAAGGTCTCCACTGGGCCTCATGTAATGACCCTCCCATGTGCTTCGCGTGCCGACTCATCCATCACTGTAAAAAGACCGACAGAACAAAGGGCACACCGGCATGTGCAAATATACTGTATGTGTGTGTGTGTGTGTGTGTGTGCGCGTTTCTCCGACTGCATTAACGTGCATGTGTGCGTCTGCATGAGGAGGAATTCCCGAGAGGCAGTCGGCATGTGACTGTGCTCGTGTTTGTGCATCCGCACTGTATGATCTTTTGCATGCAGTGTCCCTCCACTCCAGCTCCCTGTAGATGTGGCTTTAACCTTTATCTCTCCTTCAACATGCTGCACAGTGCACAATATGCACAATAGCGAGCAGGGAGAAGGGCAGCTTACAGCAGCAACAAAGCAACACTTTATCCTCCTCAAAGTGACAGCGAGGCCAAAGCAGAATGACACCGCTGCTGGGAATAAACCCCCTTCTTGTCATAGCTGTGTCTGGATACTTGAGTTTCCGTGAGCTGCGATTCGTTTTTGACAGTTTCCAGATGTGCTTGGCATTAATCTGTTTTTTCATGTTATTATGAATTTTGATTTTGCTGAGGACTGGAGTGGTTTTCCTTTTGAGATAGTGTCAAGGCTGGCATATTTCAGTTTGGGTTTTTTTTTAAGCAGGAACTTATCAATACCACACCAAGCTGTCTCAAACTGAAGTGATTCAGAGATTTCAGCAACGCACACATAAGACGATAACCCTCTTATCGGCCATGACGCACCAGTTGTCTAGAGAAATTCAGAAATACTTCATTCTTATTTTGCATAAAAAGGAGGGGGGGATTAGATTCCCATGCCTTCAGCCTCCCTCCTCCCTCCATCCTTCCTTTTCCTTTTTTTAAGTTCCCCTCTCCCTCTTTCATGCCTTTTTTCGGCTTCCTATTTTTGACTATATCCCCTTTGTACTCATCTCAGTCTCTCATGAACCCCTTGCGGCCCCCCTCCACTTCCTCATCTCTCTCTGCCTCTCTCCAAATCTTCCCCTTTTTCTCCCCTGGCTCCCCCCTTCTTCATTTCTGGAGAGGAGGCAATGAAATA
Source organism: Oplegnathus fasciatus (assembly GCA_003416845.1). NCBI lineage: Eukaryota > Metazoa > Chordata > Actinopteri > Centrarchiformes > Oplegnathidae > Oplegnathus > Oplegnathus fasciatus. The sequence goes on along the minus strand of NTHP01000048.1, from coordinate 23,128 downwards.
TTTAAGGCTGTGCTGCTGTTGAGGCCTATATTTAGATGAGACAGAGCCACCCCCCTTTCTCTCTGTCTCTTGTGTGTGTGTGTGTGTGTGTGTTGACATGCACCCCACGCAGCAGCGACTGCAGCACTCCCACCATCCGCTGCCAGGATAGTAGAGCAGACACTCTGCATCTGTCACACACAAACTCAGCAAAATCAATGAGACATTCGGGCAATCCAAAAGACCTTACTATACGTCCCACCTTCTGCTATTGATTACTGTAAATTCTCTAGTGAGAGAATTTGAGCCTGTTTGGAATCGGATTATATTCGAGACAGGTCTTTATTCCCAATTTAACCAGATGAGAACAGCTGTTGTAAAAAGTGTTATAATGAGGTGTAAAAAAATATATTTTCAAATGTGAATCTGTGAATATATTTTACTTTAATAATTTGTATTTCTTCTCATTCAATTTTCCAACTATCTTGTGGTTTATTTCTCAGTCAGTACTGCATCTCACACTTCCACTCTGCTTCACACTTTTACCAGTGAGATCTGAATGTAAAAATAGCTTAGTGTTGAATTATTCATCCACATCTTCAGTTCTCACAGGTGGTAAACTGCAGTTTAAAGACTTCGCTCCATCAAAAGCAACACAACATCACACTTATGCAGAAATGTTCTTGTTACTTATAAGCAAGAAAAGTGTGATGTTTTGACAGGTCAAAGTGACGTTAGATTAGTTTATGTTAACATTGTGCAAAATGTGTCGTTTACAGCTAGCTGGCACATTTCCTCCTTCCTACTCTCTCTGTATCTGTGTCAGGCACGACCTAATGACGAAGTTGCCCCATGAGTGACACTTGTAAGTCCCTTGTTCACATAATCTCCTCTGTCTTCCTGTCATTGTAGTTTCTGTGTTGTGTAAGCAGCTGGAATTGGTTTCTTAGAAAAGCACTGGATTGTTTCTGTAGCAACAGCTTGGTTTTGGCTCCACTGGCTGCTACAACCGCTGTCAGTATCCACAGTGAGTAATGAAAAACCTTGTGCGGTAGATTGATTGTGTGTGTGTGTGTGTG
>NTHP01000048.1:1177-21743 GCA_003416845.1 Oplegnathus fasciatus | reverse complement strand
GGGGGGGGGTGTTAATACAATCATTGACAGGATTGTATTAACCCGAACCTGCCGTCCTCTGTGTGTATTTTGGTGCATCGAGTAGATTGATGGTTTTAGTGCAGAAATGATTAATTGATTAGTCGATGGGCAGAAAATTTGTTGACAACAATTTTGAGGTTCATCATTTAAAAATAGTGAGTTATTAGTGACAATACAATGGTACAGATACTAAAACTATGCTTTTAAATGCTGTCCAATCACAGCTGTACAAAAACTTGCCTCAATAAAAGGGTGCAACACCGACAATTTTGATTTAAACCAGGAAATCTTATCAATGAATAAGTAAACAACATGAAAAATCTGAGCAGACATGGCAGCTTTTAGTACAGATAACTGACACATTTCACTTGTTACCAGAAATATTTTGAGGTTCAGTACCCGCCGTGATTTTAATAAATTTCCAAGCAAAAATGCCAAACATTCACTGAGGTTTTCCAGCTTTTCAAAAGTGAGTATCAGCTGCTTTTCTCTGTTTTATACCATTTTAAATTGAATATCTTTGGGTTTTGGACTGTTGGTCGTACAAAACAAGCAATTTGAAGATGTCTCCTTGGACTCTGGGCATTTTTCTCTATTTTCTGACATTTTATACACTAAACAACAGAAAAACAACAGAATAATCCAGAGGTTCCCAACCTTCTTTGCTTGTGACCACCTAATATAAAACCGTGTCTACTTGTGACTCCTCATCACAGGTTGTATGACTGAGTTGTGAGTAGTATATAATCAAACAGTGATTTTTCCCTTCTGAATACTTTTTAGAGGCCTAAAGTAGTAAAACATATATATATATATATATATATATATATATATATATATATACACTATACAGCATTTTATAAGACACAAGAGAGAGTCTGCAGCCATGCTAGCAGCTCTGTGAGGCTGTACTTAGGCACAGTGGTACTTTGAGATAAATACTGACGTCAGCATGCTAACATGTGCACACTGACAATGCTACCACGCTGATGTTTAGCAGGTGTAATGTTTGCCATGTTCACCACCTTAGTTTAGCGTGTTAGCATGCTAACATTTGCTAAGTGGCACTAAACATAAAGCACAGCGGAGCCTAATGGGAATGTCATTAGTTTTACAGCTATGTGGTCATAAGCCAAAGTACTGGACAAATTAAAAATTGGAGTTGAAGATGGCCTTGGATAAAAAGTCAGGGGATCACCAAAGTTATTACAGTTCCTCCTGAGGGGGACATGAATGTCTGTGCAAAATTTCATGGAAATTCATCTCACGGTTGTTGAGATATTTCAGTTGGTGGGCCGACCGACCAACCAACAGACAGACATCTCCATCTCTAAAGCCACAAAAAATCTGAAACATAAACAAAATAATTTTGTGTAGCATTTAGTTATTTGTGTTTCTTACACCAGTAATTATTTTGCGAGCCCTTACATTCATCTCGTGACCCTGTGGAAGGTCCCAACACCCGGTTGGGAACCGCTGGATTAAGCAATAATTAAATTAAGCATTATTTAATCGTTTGTTGCAGCCCTTGATGATTTATTCTGGTGCTTAAGGCCTACAGTGAGCATGAGGACATCCTTCTCAGTCTTACCCCCCTCCCCCACTGTAAACTGTCCAGATCTGTCTCTGTGACAGATGTTTATAGATTTCCCTCCCTCATATCTGTCTTCAAGCATGGCTACGTCCATTCATACTTCCTCTGTCTTACTCTCCTCTAACCTCCACCACCACCCTTTGTCCTTCTCTGTCTTCCTCCCACTCTCTCTCATTCTTCCTCTCCTTCTCCTTCACCCCCCCCTCACCCACCCTACAGTATGAGTCAGCAGTAGCATGCAGTACACAACCCTTCATTGATCTGTCAGAGTGATGTGGTCATATTCTGTTTCTGCCCTTGCTCCTGCCCCTCTTCCCCGAAGACTTGAACGTTTAGCCTCCCCCTGTCTGCTCCTGACACTGCAGAAGGGATTTGAGGGAGTGCTAAGCCGGACTGCTTGGGGGGGAAAAAAAGTGGATTTAGAACAGAAAAGGAAAGACAGAAAGTGTTAGCGAGAGTGTGTCAGGAATAGTGAGCTAAGAGGGAGGTGAGACCGAGGTGGAAGGAAGAGACTGCAAACAATGCAAAAGGAATCATGAAAAATAAACGGTGGAGAAGGAGAAAGAGATGTAGAAGATGTAGAAGCACACTTCTGTATTGATCTGCTAAAGTCAAATCTGATGTACTTGTGGTTCAGGTAACTTATCACTTACCACATTACTCTGCAGTAGCAAGCCGTTGTCATCAGACTCACTGCAGACATGTTGGCGTCAGTGTGCTTTGTTCATTATTTTCCTTTCAAATGGGTATTTTAGTCACATTGTCTGCATGAACGCTCTATCATCTCCCTCCATTATAACGGATTATAAAGGACCATACCTACCAGTGTTTTTGCACATTTTAGCTCCTTAACTGCAAATTTTCTGATAACACTTTTCAAATACATGCAGTATGGTTATAGATTGTTTGATGTATTTTTCCAGCCATTCAGTGTGCCAGTTGGTTTGATAATTAGGGATGAACCGATCCGACATTTTCTCTTCTGATACCCATTCAGATACCTCCACTTGCAGAGTCCTGATCCCATACCAGTGCTCGCAAATCTGTTTACGTCGCTGCGTGGAAGTAATTGGAATCATTTTTATATAAGCTGACCTGAGACTTTGACTGAATGATTGGAACTGATGGGGGAAACACAACATTTTATATTCACACTGACAAAGAAAATGTATTTAATGTGGATCGGTCCCGTCATGGCCAATACCTGATCCTCTGTAAAAGGTGAGTATCGGCACAGATCCAGTGTATCGTATCGTCCCTCCCTGGAATTGTGGTCAAAAATACATCCAAATTTCTAAAACGGCAGCGGCATGGTTTGCCAAATGGTTAGCTGTGATATAAAGTACATGCATAAAAGAAGCAAAATGACTGGTGTGGTCCTTTAATTAAAAGAAGGCCATTCATTCATGTTGATTTTCTTTTTAGAAGAAATACATCTGTTGCCGAGTATTTTAGCCGCAGAGAGCAATGAATATTTAAGAACAAAAACTGTTGTTAAATAAATGTGTCAAAGTGCGTTTTCTGTTATATCTGGAGATGGCACTAACATCATTTAGAATAGTAAGATAAAAGGAGGATGAGAGGGAGGGTGGCGGAGAGAAGTGTTAAGAAAAACAGAGAGAGAGAAAGCCAAGCTGCCTTTGTCTTCCTCACCAAGGTCACCCTTTCTGCTGAATCAAATATTTCAGGCTGATAGAAGTGGGCTTCTCTCTTCTCCTCTTTCCCTCCATCCCTCCTTCTCTATTTCCTCTTTCTCCATTAATCACCCGCCCCACTGCTGCTCCTCCCCCTCCCCCTCTTGTTTTTCACTTCACATTCCACTTCTCCTCCTCTTCATCCTCTTCTCTCTCTCTCTCTCTCTCTCCCTCCTTTCTGGGGCGCTGCGGATGCAGTTCCCATGGCAACCATTGGATCCATGTTTGTCTGATATGTATGCGATCCATTAATAACCCTGCTGGCTGGAGATAATAACGGCACATCTTGTCCCAGACCACAGACAGAGGGACAGAGACTCATGCTAACAAAACCAAAAAGTATAGAACAGGAAAAATGTGAGAGGAATATAAAGATAAGAGACAAAGGAAGATGCTGTGCAGAAGAGGATGGAGAAAAGAAATATGTGTTGGAGAAAATCAGCATTTTATTTTAGCTTTACTTTAAAGAAGAGTACAATATCAATCCTGAATACATTTTATTTCAAGTGTCAGTATCATCGAACCACAATGTCTGTAATCTTCTTTGTTATTCTTTCTTTAGATTGTTCCTGATTTTAATCACAATTTGGCCAATTTTAGAGTGTTTTTTTTTTCAGGCAAACTTCTTGTACAGATTTTTCACATTAAAGAACTTTCTTTTGTTAAATGCAAAAAGGGCTTTGTAGAAAAATCATGTTTTTATTTCCCACTGTTTGGTGTAAAAAAACAGGTATTGTATTGGCCCTTGAATAGACAATAGTCATTTTCTTTGTGCAAAACTTGTGCAGCCTTCTGTTTAGTCACCAAAGGGTCTTCAAGGATAATCTATCTGCATAGTCGTTATATAACTTCCAATTTGCAAAGTCAAATTGCATGCAAGTTCACAAATTCTCTCACACACATAAAAGAGACTCTCGCACACACACTCAGAGTCATTGTTATGTGGGCCAGTGGGGAGTCCTGCTCGTCTCATTGGCACTGTGCTGCAGCCTGGGGGAGGAGGCTGGCTGGGTGGAGTGATGGATGGCGAGTGGCCAGGCCAGAGTGTGTGTGTGTGTTTTGTGACGGCGAGGATGTGTTTATGCGTGCTGACTGCGCAAGTACACATTAGAGATAATATTTAAAAGTGTGAAAAAGCACAGTATGTGTCAGAGGTTGTGTATGAATGAAAGAAGTGTGTGTGTGCGTGTGTGAATGTGCGACTTGGTCTGACCTACTTTTCCACTGCAGCCAGCCCCGAATCACTGCCAAACAACCTCTCTCTCCGTTTCTTTCTCACAAGGAGAAACAGTCTTAGCAGAGTGTGTTAGAGAGGTCTTAACCCTATTAATAGCACCATGTTGTGTTTTTATTGTGTAGCATAAGCACAGACACTGCCACAAGCGATCAAAATAAACTGTTTATTGAGTATTATTGATTAATCTATTTAAGTCATTTATCAAGCAAAAATGTCAAACTTCTGCTGGTTCCAGCTTCTTAAATATGAGGATATATCATACAATATATATATATATATATATCTGAAATTTTATAGACCAAACCATAGTGTGAGTGTTACCAGAAACCTACTGATAGTTCTGTTCTATCATCGTCCACAGCAGACATCTATGCAACTAACTGTTCTAAAGATCATTACAGGCTCCAACATTGCAATAATGCATGAAATCTCAAGATACATGTGAACAAACTTGCACGCTTGTAATTAGCTCTGACCCTTTGGCAGATTGAGCTCTCAGGGACAGATTTATTAAGCCTCATTTCAAATGCATTCTAATGGGAAGAGATAAGTGTCGCTGGATTTACTAAAGTTCACACCATTTACGAGGATCAGTTTTGCATGGAAAATTCTCTGCCTCTGAAGTTTAATTGCAGCCTTAGCATTATTATTTGGAATGCCGTTACTTCATTAATGAGCATTTCTATTTCAGGATCACGATGATTTTATTTTTTTTTCTGAGCTTGTTGATCTCAGACAAGTCCCAAGTCTGAACTTTGCCTTTTAGGCTCCCCATCAAATGCAAAATGCATTTAAACTCAGTCCCAGTCGTTGATTGCATAATTAGTTTCCGTCTTAGTAAATCAGACACTAATTACAAACAGATTGCGAGTGCAAATTAAATGAAAGGCTCAGCGCAAATTTGCCTCATGCTTTCATGTCATGAATTAAGCGCTCGTCTTTTATTTTTGGGTAGCTTTTTTATTAAATTTTCAACTTTATTTTTCGTGAATGGTTAAAAAAACGCATTTACAATAAATGATTGTGTATTGTATATGATTGAAAATTAATATGTATGCAGTATATAAAATTATTGCAGCAATAGTTTAGGTTGCTGTTATTTAGTCTCTTTAACTGGTCAAAATATTTATAGACAAATAAATAGTGTCTGCAGTCACTGCCTGTATGGAGGCCAGTACTCATCAGTACAGAGTACCAGAGCTCAAACAATCAGTCAGTTGATGGTTTAGTGAATCAACAGAAGATTCATCTGCAAATATTTTGACAACTAAGTAACTGTTTAAGTTACTTTTCAAGCAAAGATTCCCCAAATACTCTGATTCCAGCTTCTCAAATGTGAAGATTTGCTGGTTTTCTTTGTCATATGTGACACTAAACTGAATATCTTTGGATTTTAGACTGTTTTAGGCATGATGGGCATTTTTCACAATTTTACTCTACAATACAATACAATCAGTAAGTGGAGAAAATCATTAGTAGATTATCCAAATGAAAACAATCCTTAGTTGCGGTCCTAGCGGGAACGTCGTTTCTGTCCAACTTAGTACCGTTACTTACAGTACGTTATAACTCGGCACCACCCTTTTTTAATGAATGTAAGTACTCACGGTGTGGTTATTGTAAATGTCGTGTCCTCGTCCGACTCAAACAAGCGGCGAGAGGAGGCAAAGACGTGCAGCTGCTGTGTGAGGTACAGTAGTGGTCTACTATGGTCATAAATTGCTTGTACAGATCCCAGCAGACATCGGGGGGTACATTTTTGATCATCTGTGAAAATGAATTACTCTTTTCCTATTACAAATTAGTCATTCACACCCTCAGACTAATAATTCTTCTGATTAACATCCTAAATTCTGGATGTGGATGCTACAGTATGTTAAATGCTGGTTCAGGGTTCAGGCAGGTATAGAATAGAGTCTCTATATAGAGTGTGTGTGTATATATATATATATATGTATATATATATATATGTGTATATATATATATATATATGTATATATATATATATATATATATATATATAATGTATATGTATGTATATGTATGTATATGTGTATATATATATGTATATGTGTGTATATATGTGTATGTATATATATATGTATATGTGTGTATATATATGTTTATGTGTATATATATACATATATATGTATATACATATATATATATATATATACACACACACATATACATATATATGTGTGTATATATACATATATATACATATATGTGTGTGTATGTATATATGTATGTATATATGTGTGTATATATATATATATATGTATATGTGTATATATGTATATATGTATGTATATATACACATATATATGTATATGTGTGTATATATGTGTATGTATATATGTATATGTATATGTGTATATATATACATATATATGTGTGTGTGTGTGTATATATATATATGTATGTATGTATGTATGTATGTATGTATGTATGTATGTGTGTGTGTGTGTAAAATGGAAAAAGGATATATATACATGTGCATCTGTTGGTGTGAGCTATATTTAATCTGCTCATGGCCACTCACAAGCAGAGTAGCTGCCTCTGTATTCCCAAAGGAGCTCTCCTCACACTTAACGTATAAAATGTATGCACTTACAGAAGTCTACCATCTTACTGTCACTTTGGATAAAAGCATCAGTTAAGTGCTGTACAGTAAAGATGATACAGTAGGAGCCTTGATATTTTATACACTCCATCTCCTCAGTGACCTCTACATTTACCCCATAATCCTCTCCCCACCCCCAAACACACATGTTCCACCCAGCAACAGCACCATACCATCTCCCACTGTCAGGCCAATTATGATTAGCCTCAGCACACTCTCTCCTCTCTCCTCGGCCACTTTCGCCTCCTCTTTTCCTTTTCTCCTTCCCTTGATCTGCTCTTCTATTCCTCCTTCCATCTCACAGTCATGTTTCCTCCCTTTTCTTCTCCCAGCTTCTGTCCCTACCTCCTTTCTTCATTTCCCACCTGCCATTAATCTCACCTAACGTCTTTTCATCATGCCTCTTTTTCCTGCTTCCCTCCCTTCCATCTTTGCTCCCCCCATCCCTTCATCTCGTCCTCCCTTTACTCCCATACTTTAATCTCCTTCACATCACTCATTCATAACACCTCCATCTCTCCTTTGTTCCACCTAGCGCTGCTTTCTCCCTGAATCCTTCCATGTCATCCATTAATTTCTGCTTTTTACCCTACCTTATGTACTGTCCAGCCTCGAGCAAATCAACTCTACTGACCTGGGGCTGCTTACACAATGACCACTATGACTTTGATCTAACAAGCAGTGAAATGGCTATGTCAGATAAAGCACAAAGGAGTTCAGAAACCATGACATATGACTTTAAAGGGACGGTTTAGGTTTTCAAAAGCATAAAGGACTTCAGATTCATTCAGTCATTTCAGAAGTCTCTAAATGCTATATTTTTGTCTTCAGGAAAATATGATATATGAAACATTAGTCTCATAGAGCCGTCTAATTCCATAATAAAGTAGTAAACTAATTCACTGTGTACTCGGGGTAAAATTATACTCAGAAAACACGGTTTACTCCCGTTGAACACTCTGAAATGATAACATTTACAAGGACAATTTACATAGCAAATTCAGTGATGAGTGTATGTATAATAGAAACTGAATAAAATATTTTTAAGGGGTTACATTAGGACTTAAAAACTCTTCCCCTTTCCTGCTCAATAACAGTGTTGTATGATTCTGTTTTTTATCATGTTTGTTATTGATTTTTATTAGCTCTGAGATAGTTTGGAGAAACTGTACTTTCCATGTTTCAGATGTAAACTCTGTTGTGTATTGCATCTGGGTTGTTCTGACAGAGGGTTGTTTTTAAAAATGACCACGGTGACTGAAAAGAGTCTAATCTATCATTACATTCATCACATCTTCATGCAGCTTCTCCTCTCTAGCAGTGAGAAGCTCTACATAGTGGCAGCGTCCCGCGGGTGGAGCCGTGAATGGTAAAACACGAACGGGGCTTCATTTTTGTGAAACTGTTTAACTCACTTTAAACTAGTATAGAAGCTAAACTGAGACTTGCATCACCCAGAAGATGCGCGTCCCTGATGGTGATTCATTCTGGACCCTCACATCTTCCTACCACTGAATAGAAAACATGTCAGGAGATGAAAATAGATGAACCTTTGATTGATGCATTGATTGCCTTTAATGAACAGAACTGGAGGCGTAGCCACTTGAGAAGTGAGCGGTCTCCCTTCAGTAATGAGCAACTAATTGAGGCTGCCTGTCTGTCTTTTCTGTTTTGACTCACTGTGGGCCAACTTATTGATTTACCTAATGTGTTTTTAAGCCAACTGCATTCAGCCTTAAGATGGTGGAGAGTCCTGCTGAAAGGCCAAAGATGCAGCTGATCAGTGAGTAAGTTTTGGCTCACTGGTTTCACAGTACAGAGAGAAGAACAATGACAGGATCCAGCACAGAGTTGACCTCCTACACATAAACACACGCTCGTTTAACCCTCCTACTGTGAGGCTATTATGGCTCTGCAGTGTGAGATAGCCTCCGCCATCTGTGGAGCAACTACAGTGTCCCCCAGAGACAGAGGCCTTTGCTTTGTACATTTCCGGTTCTGTTTCATCTCCCACTGATCGCTTAAACAGAGAGATGCAGAGGTGAGAAGTGTGTCCTTTTGTTTAACCAGGGCATCTGTGACCACTGGACTCCCCAGAACAGCTTGCAGCAGTAGCTGTTATTGATAGCCATCGTTCACCCACTGTCCTGTGGGAATAGGGAGATATGCCACATGGACAACCTACCAGTGGTCAGCCCACATGTTGCCGTCCACTCCATCATCTGTTCTCCTCAGGATTATCGCAAGGAATTATGGGCTCTGGCCACAGGAGGTTTGTCTTGGCCGCGCCCTGAGGAGCAACTGGGCTGTGGGGCGATTGGATTGGTACTGGAGGATTACATGGCAAATACTGGTGCAAAAATATACTTTTTTCTATTCGCAGTCATTACAAAACGAACAGCTTTAAAAGTCTGAATTTTTCTGAGCGTCACAGACAAACCCACCAAACTGAGTCTTTGTATTCAGTCAGAATTTGACCCATGAATAACATTTGAAAAGTTTAAAAGAACCATAGTAGTAAATTATTGTATCCCATTGGTGTCAGGCTCACTAGGTGAGTTTCTTTGTATATTAATATATTAATACAATATAGACTAAATTCAGTCCTTTCAGAGGTCTTTTAAAGTTATATTTTGTCTTTAGGAAAAAAGGAAAATATGTATGTAACAAAAAAAAGATTAGTTTAGTAGCACTTTCAATTCCTGAATATGCTAAGTCGATCTAAGTCACTGTGTATTTTCAGTAAAACAAGACTCATTTCAAACTGCAGAGTAGCGAAGATGCTATCGAGCTGCGTTATTATGGGAAGTGATTCAATGTTTTGGGAGCTTCTTCCACACCAGTGATGTAAAGTCAAAATATCAGCGCCTCGGCTGTATCATTTTTTAAATTTATAAAGATTATTTTTTCGGCCATTTGGCTGCGTCATTTTTGACAAGTCTTTTTTTGTCCCTCAACTATATGGAAGTGCAATACGAAATCACTGGAATGCCCCTTTTTAAATCTAGCTAAAATATCCTCGTCTCACAACTAAAACACACTCCCACACTCCTCATTTACTGGATAATAACTCCTGATTAAAATCATAGGTTTGGGGTGTTTGCCTGATATAACTATTTAGCTGCCATGGACAATTTGTCACATCAGTAGTCCTCTGTTCAGAGTCTTATATCTCTGTATGTAGGGTGGAGAGCAGATAAATAACTGAGACAAACTGAGCTGCTGCTTGTTACAGCTTTCATCAGATAACACAGATGCTGCTAAATCCCTGTTTTTTTAAAGCTACAGTATATTTGTTTTCAGTTTGAGAGATTTCAACCAAAACCAGAGAACTGGGGGAAAAAAGTATAAATTATTAATAATTTCAGACTTGAGGATCACAAAAGGCATTTTATTCAAGACACCTCAGGGGCCCTCTGGGGCCCTTGATAGTCGGCGCCTGTATTCTCCCACTGCAGCACCCCAGATCTTGCTTACTGTGCATAAAGAAGCAGAAATACTAGCTTAGCATATTAACAAGAAGAGGTCTTTTGGCTAGCGTTTAATGTTCATGTATGATCCAGCTTCAAATGGAGCCTCATGGGAGTTTTGGAGACTCGTAATATTGTAAAATCGAATGTGTCTTATGGGACGGCATCTCTCATGTTTGAGAATGTGATGAACATGTAGGTTTACAGTGTCATCCAGTGCCCACTTCTCCATAGCGCCTGACCTTTCTCTTCTTTGTTTGTCTCGTGCAGAGGCCTGCAGCACTGATGCTCAGCCGCTTATAGCCGCCTTTGATGTAAGCCTCGCTTTGGCAGCTCCACCTCTGAACTCCACTTCTCCATGTACACTAAAGATTGACCTCTCTTTTTTTTTTCCTGTCTTTCTTTCTTTCTTTCTTTTCCCCACTACACGCATTTTAATCAATACCATTTTTGCTGTCAAATTTTCAAACCATTTTTAAATGACCTACTTAGTAATCTCATCCCGTTGTCAGTACAGCAAGAAGAAAAGATAAGAACTGAGAAAGGGAACGCACAATTAGAGGGAGGGGGGGAAATGACACAAAAGGAGATATCTATACCCATATTTGCTCTACTTTCACAGTTTAGTAAATACGGTAAGCAAAGGCTGCCTTATGGTATAATTTGATGCTCTAAACCTGCTGAAATAACCCAAGACGGTTGTTGCAGAAGGTTTTCAGTGCTGCATTTGATCTGGTCTTTGGGGTTTTTCCTCGCCTCTAAACATTTTATTCTCTGTAGTTTGCAGTTGTCTTGTCAAGCTCTGCAACACTGAATGAGATGCCTTTTGCCAACCTACGAGTAAAATTGGAAATATGAAGATTTTGTAAATTATTTATAAGAAAGGTAAAAAAGAAAAAGAGAGTATAAAGTTCAAAGAATATGTTGTACCTACAGAGGAAAAGAGGGCAACACTACCTAATGCAGAAATTATCTGCAGGTCAAATTGTTTCATACTTGTTAAGCCTGACTTTTACTGATATAATGTCTGCACTCTTGAGATATCCCCCCAGCCTTCTTCTAATGCTGAGCTAAAGCATCGGCATCATGAACACACTCACCGTGCCATCAAAACTGCTTGAGTTCTGCCTCTCTGTCCTGCATTTTCTCTATTATTCATACACCACATCTGCAGTTGCAGTACTAGCAAAACTGTATAACTTGGGCACAGTGTTGCTAATTAAAGAACTGCACTCACAAAGCCTCTCAGGCAGTTTTCACACTTTGAACCAGTCCAAACCCCAACCACTTTAAACTGGGGCAGATAAAGTCATTACGGTTTCATCCATCCAGACTGGTGAAGCCGCCTCATATCAAATTCTCTCTTTGTGATGATCGCCAAGGACAATAACTCTTCCTCCCATTAAAAGCCTGTTCAGATTTAGTTTCAGTCTGATGCCGGTGTGTGTGTCTCGTGTGTTTGTGCTCCTTCGTGCTCTGTGCGCATCTTTCCGTTTCCTCTCCAGTGTGAATGTAGCACACAGGAGCACGTGAGACGTGTGATGCAGCCATGTGAGACAGAGAAAGAGTGTGACAGTGGGAGGAGGAGAGATGCTGTGTCAGGTCTGGTGTTAAATGCAAATCCATGTAGTGATGAGGGCAGCTACGAAGGAAGAGAGAAATATAGAAAAAGGGATACGGAAATGTGGACTTTAAACTCTTCTCTTCTCTTCTTCTAAAACCATTCTCCCTGCATGGTGATCCTGTACGAAGTAAAGTTGTTTCATTTTGTCTAAAAGTAAGGCACTGACACAGATTATATTATTAGTAGGACAAATATGATGAAAGTCACATGACCACCGAAGGCAGCCAAAACCTCAGTAACTGACACACACAAACATACATACAAAACCATTCATGACCCTTCACCATTAGTCATTCTTTGCCATGCTAACAGCACCTACCGGATTGATTAAACTAACAACATCCCCATCAGGCCTGCTTAACATCAGCATGTTATTATTGTTATTGTAAGCATGTTAGCATGCTGACGTTAGCATTTTCCTCAGTACAGCCTGACAGAGCTGCTAGCATGGCTGTAGACTCAGTCTCGTTAAGGATATAAACTTAACTACATGTAACATGGGGGGTCTACAGTGCATAGCATGTAATTGCAACATCACCAGTTCGAATCCGGCTTTGTTGCATGTCAGCCCCTTGCTCTCTCCTGTTCCCTGTTTGTCTCTACTGTCAACTATGGCCAAAAATAAAGGCCAAAATTGCCATCTGGACATAACCACGTGTTAAAAAATCTGTTCAAAAAGATCTTTTTCTAACCGTAAAATAGCCGTGTAATATTTCTATATAATCTCAGCCGGAGTAGATGCTCCAAAATGTGAATGAAAATTAAGAGCAATTGAACAGGCTGGGAGGTTTCCTGTAATGTTTAAATGTAATAATGCCATCACTCTCTCATTGACTGCGGCACATCCATCTTTTGGATATACTGCCTCCATACTAACGATCCATGTTTTTTTAAAAGATTGTGTCTGATCCTGCTGTGGCTGAAGAAATGTAGAGATGTTGCTGTAAGGTGCAGCCAGGAGTCTGGAGAAAAGTCCTGGCTGTCCATCAGTGATAAAGCCAGCATGGCTCTGTCTGCAGTGTGCTTCTCCCCCGGTCCCGCCCCATGGTGCCTGACCTTCACATGCACACATGCACTCCTTGCATTTTCTCTCTTGATCTCAGTGTGGTCTCCCAAACTGAAATATTGATGTGAGGAGGAAAAAAGAAAGTGGCATCTCTCAGGGCTGTGTGTGGAGGAGATCAGCACCGAGTCTCTGACAGATCAACAGTTTGGGTTCATCTCCTGCTCCCACCTGCATCAACCTGCCTGAATACAGGTGTCTGTGTGTGTGTCACTGTATACATGTGTTTCGTGTGCACATGGATTTGGGTGTCTTTCGTGTATCCACAGTCCATTCCTTCAGGTTGGAAGGTATATTTGTTGTGTTCCTGTGTTTCCTCTTGGCAGGAAATCTGCATAATTCGTAATCACGGTTCTCATATTTTCACACTCTGCCTCTATCGTTTTTCATGCTCAGTAACCAAGTATCTTCTTTTTGCACATGCAAATATTTGCCTCCTACATTACCGTCTCCTTGATAATCAATTAAACAGGATTATGCCAAGAATAGAAATGACATCTCTAATTATAAGACACAGAGAGTTGGACACTGAAGTGCTTTTAATGCTTATTTGAAGCGCAAAATAGGATCAATTTGTGATGATGTTACCTGATGCTCTCAGACCACCAATTACACTGCAGATTTTGTTTTTAGGTGTTGTCCAGCTTTAGTTTACTGATTTTGTAAGAGCAGGAAGTTAGTTAGTTTGAAATACGTCTTCACTGCCAGTGTTGTAGCTCCTTCAGTAGCTGGCGTAATGCGCTATGATTTTCTTTTTCATTCTAAAATGGCTCTGTCATCAGAGTTAGAAGTGAGGAAAGATCCAACTTTGATCACCTCCTCAAAGTCCTGAGTCTTTATAGCAAGTCAGCTTTGCAGAACGTCCCTCCCCACCTGCAGCGCTCATATATTTTTCAGCAGTAGAGAGCTTGGGGGAGAGCCAGGTACACTATTACAGGGATGACTCAGAAGTGGAACTGGATGGCTTCACAGACTGGAGGTAATCCTGGCTCCTCGACCTGAAAATAGCCTGGCTCGTCCTCTCCCACTTCTCTTCCCCGTTCTCATTTTGCAGCTCCTTTTCCTTTGCTCTGATACCTCTCAGCACCCTGTCTTTTTTACTTCGTACTTTCTGCATATTCTCTCCTAGACATCTTTTTCTCCAGACTTTCTTTTTCCCCTTTCCGCCACCCGTAAACTCTCCTTTAATCCTCCAAATTCTGTCCTGAACTTTTTTTTTTCACTTCTATTTCACTTAAACTTCCATTTCTCTTCACCCTCGTCCTCCTCCATCTCTTCTCCTCCTATCCTCCATCCTTCCAAATATAGAGGAGGTACTTCTGGGAGCAAGTGAGCGTGGACTCGCATGGCATGAAGGGCGAAGACACACAAAGGGAACGGGGGGTAGGGAAAAGGAAAGAATTGATTTTCCAGTCGGAGAGGCCTTCCAGTGAAGGACTAAGTCTGCCCTCGGGGCTCTGACTGGCTCAGGCCAGCTCCTGATGGGAAAGGCCAGCCAGTGACCTTAAGACTCAACTGATCATATTTTCCTATTCAGAGATGAAGTGTTCTATTGGTTTTTATTGGAATGCCAGAGTATTTATTCAGAGGCGAGCTTTGGTGCTGACGGATCAGAAAGGTGTCAAAGACCTGTTTGGTGTACCCCGTGAAAGCTTTGTAAGGGCGTATTATATTTTGTGTGTGTGGGTACATTTCTGTGAATGTGAGCCTAACCCTGTTTGCCCTTCACGAGGAGCACAGCATCCCCTCTGGCATTTCAGTGAGATGGAGAGGTAACGGGATGAGAGACGGACAGAGAAAGAGACATATCACAACACAAACACACACACACACACACACAGAGTACCATTGGCTGGCTGGCAGCCATGACAGATGGGGGAGTTCAGTTCACGGGGGTTGCCATGGAAACCAGCATCAGCGCTACCCTGAGCTTCTCCACTCTGCATAAGCCGAGATGCAGAGAGGCGCACACTCTGCAGAGGAGTGCGGCGTGGGCAGCAGAAGCCTTTTGCTTGTTGTTTATGACTTATTGTTGTTGCGCAACAAGTCGGTGTTATCAGGTTCACGACTCATTTCCTAAATTTAGATTCGAGGGACAGAAATCGGCGGCTTTGTGTGAATACGACAGTTAATGGATTTGTTTCCGAATGACACGGGCGGCCATGATCAGTAGGTTAACTGTGCCAGTGAGAAAGTGTGTCACGAACAGAAAGAGATGGATGTGTATTTATCACCACCCCTCCTCTCCGAGCCCCTCTACTTTTACACTACGTCTTCCTCTCACCCGCTCTCAACCAGAGAACAATTATGACACAGTCATCTTCTCGTTGCCCCTCACATTTACATCGCATTGCATTTTCCTCTCTCTCCAAACAGCAGCCTCACAATTTATGCCTTTTTCTTCTCACACTTTGATTCCCGTCATCGATCCTGTTTAAGAGCAAACGAGCCAAAGCACCCGCTCACCCAGAAAGGGTCTAACTAGATGTGACAGGCACTAAAAGCCAATCCACTGCTGCGCTCCAGCCCGGCAACGCCATATGGATCATTACTTCAACAGCACTCCTGCTTGATTTCTTCTCTGTTATTCATCTTAATTTTCTTTCTTTCATCCTAATTTGATGAAACATGCACACATATACACAATCTCTCCCGTGTGAGAGGATTTTAGGACAGCGCCATAATCCTCCACATACACTCTTATTCTCTCCCCCACGCACTCCTATATCCTCTGACTTGCACAATCATACTCTATTATGCACAGCGTCATACTCTCCTACATATTTTCTCATAAAGCATACAACTATCCTCCCACACACTCTCTCATGATAGTGTACGTAAGACAACTCATCGTGGCTTTATTTAAACGCTCCTTGTAGCTTAACTCAGCTTTGTTTTCAACAAGGCTGCAAACCAATCAGGAACTGAAATTTAAAGAACAGCACCTTCCCGTTCTGTTAAACTACTGTCCTGTCAAAGGAGTTCCACATTTTGGGAAATACGCTCACCAGTATTTGCTTTCTTGCTGAGAGTTTCGTGAGAAGTTCGATACCGCTCTCGCGTCCGTAAGGTAAATATGGAGCTGCAGCCGGTTAGCTTAGCTTAGCACAGACACTGGGCGAAACAGCCAGCCTCTACGTCCAGTGGATCATGAGTGGACGCCAACAGATTAGTGAGTCTTCTCAAGTGAAACGAGCAGCTGATCACATCGTGTCAATCTGAGTAGTCAGAGTTAAATCAAAGTAGGCTACAGCTGTTATTTCAATGTGTCAGATGCAAATTCAGTCAGGCCTGATTAGACCTCTTCTAAGGACTCTATGGGCAGGTACAGACACTGCATTACTGAATGTGCTCCAAAACCCGAACAGTTTGTGTCGGTCGGTGTGGTTTTCGCTCACATTTAATATGGGCCACATACCGCTTATTCTGGCTTGAATCGGCGGCTCTGTGCAGCACAAAAAAAATACCACACGGACCAACAGCATCGTGAACAAAACAGACAAATAAACACATAGTTCACGTGGTTTGCAGCTGCTGAATCCAAATGGAAGATGAAGTGTTGCTGCCAACACGTACAAGCTGTTAAAAGATGAACGTTTTCTGCAGCCTCTTATCTGCCTGCTGCCGTTTGACTATCAGCTGATTGAGATTTAACGTCGTACCTGCCACCTCATAGGCCGCTATTATGCCATTGTTGTTAGTTCATAGAATTTGGTGACACCACAGCATAGCTCCACCCAACTTCAACCTGACTATAGGTCTAATCAGCAAGAGTAGTTGAAAACACCTGTGAGGGCCCTTTAATATGCTGCTCGTCTCATTTTGAGGTTGTAGCTAAAGGTTTTAAACATTAACACACACATTACTCTTCTCTCTCACGTACACTATCAGAATTTTTTAGACATATTTTCATTTTTAATTCACAAACAAAATCATTCTCTCTTATATACAATATCATTCTCATGCACAGTAGTATTGTACTGTACTGTAAAGGGTATAATGGTATGTGTGGAAGGGTGTGATAGTATGCGTGAGTGAGAATGACTTGAGTTTATATGAAAGTACAGTTGTGTGTGTTTGTGTGATTTATGGCTCCAAACTGTGTGTGAGGGAGAGAGAGAGAGTATGACTGTGCATATAAAAGTATATACAGTAGTCGTGTGTGTGTGTGTGTGTGTGTGGTGTGTGTGTGTGAGTGAGTGTGAGTGTGGTGTGTGTGAGTGTGGTGTGTGTGTGTGTAAATGAATGTGGTGTATTTGCGAGATTATGTTGCTGTTTGCGAGAGCAAGAATGATTTATGGCCTCAACTGCCTCTCACACACACACACACACACACACACACACACACAGGTCACTAATGGATCTGCATATTTTATTCCTGCGCATTAAACTATGACTGAATGTAATATGAAGCCACTGAGGCAAGCTGCTTATATGTTAGGGTTGCAGTGATAAGAATATTTAAGTAAACTTTGATTATGTGCATAAATGTTCATTTCCTGATGTTTGCTTTACAAAATGTGCAACCTTACACCCACCAGTGTCCAATAACTCATCCCCCTTCCTCTCTCATGCTTTCCTTCCATCTCATCCTTTCTCCATCTTTTCTCCATCTTCTCTCTGCAGCGAGAAGAGGAAGCTGCAGGTGAACATCGCGAGCCCCATCCAGTGCAGCATGAACGGGAGGAAGTGCACGGTCATCGTGGAGCCCAAGATCAACCAATCGCAGCCAGACTTCACCAAGAGCCGATCTGGTTACATCCTGGCAGTTCCTGGCAACTAAAATGGGCCAAACGAAAAAAACAGTGACAGCTGATTTCCAACCAGGCCAGGATGATGATGATGATGATGATGATGATGATGATTCACTTCTGATTCACTTCTTGTGGGTTTTTTTGCAGAGCTGCTGATAATGTGACGATTTAGATAGCACCTCTGTAGGAGGATTGGGGTAATTGAATCCTCAAAATGCAAAGCCATGCCAAATTTGACCTGTTTTGTAGATTTCTATGCAATGTGACTATAAACAGAAAGTGCACAATACGCCTACATGCAAATGTTATTATCTAAACAGGTTTTTAAAAATGCACTACAGGATAATCCACCAAAGTGGTGTTCTTTCTTTTTAAAATCCAAATTTCAAACGATTTGCTTCGTGCAATATTTAGTTTATCGTGGATGGAATATTGTGGCAGTCAAGGTGAGAGGAGATTATGCGGCAACTGTTCTCTGAACCACTGATGTTGCATAATTTGGAAAAAAATCCAAAGGCTTTGCAGGAATTTATAATCCCTGCAGCTCCCTGCAGGAGCCAGATCCAAAGTGAAACCCTGAAAAATGAAGTAAGATGATGTTTATGCATAACTCTTGACTCTTCAGATACTCAGCTTTGATTATCTGCTCTAAATTAGAAGGGAACTCTTTTTGTGATTTATATTCTGAGGAATAATTATGTTAACGACCTTAATTGAAAACTTACCTGCCTACGTGGTAAATGAAAGTAAATGCAGCGTCCACTTTTCGTTCATTAAATGTTTACAATCACATACGAGAACAGCAAGTGCAAAATGTGATTCAGTGGTTCAGTCGGTGTCTGAGGCACAAATTCCAATTCATTGTTAGTTTGTCAGTCACAGGATGTGTTGAGCATATCCTGAGCATCGCAACCTGCTACATGCACAGCGTTAAAATCTATTAATTTAAATCCTGCTTCTTATACTCTCTACTGCCGTGTTTGTACTTTTATAATACTCTAATACTACTTATATATTAAAGGTTAGAATATACTTTATGTGATCAGCATAAAATTACAAATATGTGTGTGCACAGCACTTATACTGCATTTAGTATAAAAAGGGATGCTATAACTGAAACTGAATAACAGAAGGCAAATATGCAGATGATATCCAAAGCATTACTTTTTTCTAAGAGGTATTTTGAGTTCGTATTCTCTTAAAATGTAAGACTTAATGCTCTAGCTTAGCAGCAGAGGCCAGTACTGTATAATGCCATGTGAACTCCAGCCCCTGATCATAGTCTCATTTGCTGTCTTTGTGTGGAGTGAATAGCCTAATGACTTGTAGTGATCCTTAGTCCTTTGGAATAGACTTCCATTTGACAAATATCCCCCTCAACAGAGAGAAAGAGAGTGTGTGAGTACGACTGTGGGAGTGTGTGCACTGTATGTGTGTTGATTCGCTCCTTTAGCTCCCCTCTTCTTGGCTCTGTGACTGAGCGCCTGGCTAGTGGCCACAGTGAAGGAGTGAAGACAGACGGGTGTGAAGTCTGGAATCAGACTTTACCTCCCTGTCTAATGACGGGAACGACTTTTCCTACGAACAGTTTGGAGACTTGATTTTCATCTGATGCTGCTGCTGAACTCCCTTCACTTTTCTCAAGCCAAGTCACGCAAATCAAATCATCAGCTCTTGAACACTCTTGAGTTTGGTTTGTACTGTTCTCACAAGCTGTCGGCTGTGTTGAAAATGTTCACTCTGTTTTCCTTCTTTGGTAGCACATTGCAATATGTTCTTTTTTCCAACCGTAGCAAAAATTTGTGGCAGCACAGAAGCTCATGAGATGGAGATGTCTGGCTTGACACTGTGTGTTTAATATTAATATCCACCCACAGATTGGGCACATGAGGCCTAAATATCTGTTCTTTTGTCGTGTAAAGATGTGTTTGCTGCTCTTTAACCAACCTAATTATTCTAATGTTGATTCTTGACCAAGGAAACAGCAGTTTCAGAACAGCTCCTAAATGGACCTCGTGTGGAGATTGTTTTCTCAGCTGCTTTTCTCAAGTCCTTAGTGCTCAGAAAAAATAAATGAAATGTTAGTTGTCATACGTCTGGCAGGAACTTGCTCGATATTAAGGTCGTCATGGTGACGTGACAGTAAATGTCACANATTCTGAGGATGAGAAAAAAACAGAAACAGTATCATCTCTCTACACACAGAGACTTAGCTGTACTGTCTAAAGACTAAGTAAAGAATACTGACTGTGGGCTGAGGAACGACAGCCCAAGGTTATGAATCGGAGCTCCCTCGGTGTCTGGCCTAGTTGAAGAGGCAGAGGCACTGTTGTCGACTTTACTTCAACAGGAAGGAAAATTTGTTCACAGTCATTTTAGCCACAGTAGCGCAGCCGTCTAATTGTGCCCGAGTGTTGTCTGAACAAGTCGTTTATCTTAATTAGTTTGCCAGTGCCCCTGCCTTTTGAAGAAGCAAATCTCCA
>NTHP01000047.1:1792292-1813738 GCA_003416845.1 Oplegnathus fasciatus | reverse complement strand
AATATATTTTTGCTAATTTTTAGCTACCGTCGTAGTAAGTCTGACATCCCACTTTCAGGATACTGCCCACCAGCTGAGAACCACCAGTCAAAACTAATTAACCCAGTAGGCCCAGTTTTGCATTCCCAACTGAATGGGTCCCACCCACATCCACCCCATCACAGACATTTGTGGCATACTTCTCATTGTGACTGGAATAGTTGTTTTTCCTTGAGTGTTTTATGAGTCCCTGTATGTGTTTTTTCTAAAGAAGGAGAAGCACTTGTACTGTGATGCGAATGAGAATCGGCGGGTCTTCTAAAAAGAGTGTGAGGTTACCCCACCCTCCACCAGGGAGGAGGGCGAGACCATCTAGATTCAACCGTTTTTTTTCTTACCACTTGTTTGGAGAAGAGTCAGCTTCAAAGGGTGTGTGTGTGTGTGTGTGTGTGTGTGTGTGTGTTGTCTGTGAGGGAGACACTTTATTCTCACAATCCTCTCAAACTTTCTAAAAGCTCTTTACTCCTGGGTGAGGGGAACAGGGCCGCGGGGACGTCTGAACAAACAGGCCCTTTCTGCAGCACCACACACACACACACACACACACACACACACACACACTGGTCTGCATGTAGTTCCTGAACTGGGTCAGCTGAACTCACGTGTGGAGAGCTAGGCACCCCCACACAAACACACACACACACCAGAGATTCTCCCCTTGGCCTGGAAAAACACCACCAGTTTGACAACAGCCACCACCGCTGCTGCCAGCAATGTCGTCACACACACACGCAGGATACACACATCCAAATTGTTTCTGACATGTAAATCAACTGTGACATTCCACGCAAAGCAATCTCACCTCACACACTCTTTCAGGCTGTCATGGTCGTCTCTGGCAAAGACGGGTCAACAGAAATGATACTGTGTCTGCAGCATGCGGCCACTCCCCACACACACAATCTCAATGTTGTCACTAACCATTTGAGATACTCAAAAGTGTTAATAAGTCCCTTAAGTCCTCGCGGAAGCTGTGTGTGGATCCCACCCCACCCACAATGTCTCTCTCTCTCCCTGAACACACACACTGCCTCAGCTGGTCTGACTCACATGATCTTACTCATGCGTCAGTTACGATTGCATTCACTCCTTGTGTGTGAATGCAGCTTTTAGGAGATTGAACTCCATTAACCCCAAAGTAGATAGTGATTATTTTCTTTATCATTTACCTTTCTAACTAAATGAATAGTTTGACATTTTGGAAAATGTGCTTATTTGATTTCTCACCAAAAGTTAGATGAGAAGATGGATATCACCCTGATGTCTGTACGGTAAATATGAAACTACTGCCAGCGGCTGCTTAGCCCAGCATAAAGACTGGAAGAAGTGGGGAACAGTTAGCCTGGCCAGGTCCAAAAGTAAAACCAATCCACCTACCAGCAGCTCAAAAGCTCATAAATTAACACGTTGTATCTTATTTGTTTAATCCGCTCAAAAACCAAAATGTAAAAATGACAAGTTGTGCTTTTCCGGGGAGGTTATATGCTGGACTATTTCTTGGCCAGGTGCTAATGCTACTCTAAGCTAACAGTCTCCTGGCTGTAGCTTCGTATTTAGCATACAGACATGAGAGTGGTGTCAATCTTCTCTTAGCAAGAAAACAAATTAGAGTATTTCCAAAAATGTCAGATTATTCCTTTAGTTGTCAAGTCTAATAAAATGTCAGAAAAGGTGGACATTTCATGTTATGTCTGAGCAACAGTTAAAAAAGCCAAAGTGAACCAGTTTAGAAGAGCTCACACTGCAGAGCCTGCAACCTACAAATATTTGGAAATTTATTTGAGTAATATCTTAAAATATTTAAGTTTAAGTTTATTGATGTCTTATCATTTTTTTCCTCCAACTGGCATTTGTTCTGAAAAATGCCGACTAGTTTAGCTATACGCAAGCGGTTTTCCATTGATTTTACAGGCTGTGTGTGTTTGGGTGTCACCCATCACATGCTGGTTAACGGCCTGTCTGAGGTATAATGTTGTAACAAATAGAAGGTGCCACCTATCATTGAAGTCAGTAGTCGAGATAGAGAAACACGGGTGCTGTTTGACTTTGTGTGCTTGTTGACAAGAGCATCGGTCAATGGATAAGAGTTGACACACAGGCTTTTATCAAGAGGAAAACAAGAATTGCAAGTGCAGTACAGGTCAGATGAGTAACAGTGTGATTAAGCAAGGTGCTACAATGATAGGAAGGAGTGGGCGTCTCCATGTAGCTTTTCTTAAGCCCACACAATGCACTTACTGTCTCTACATTAGATAAAGTAGTGTGGAAAGGTCTAAGTTAAGAGTAAATGTTTATAAAGTTTTTAGCTGAAGATTTAACCAAGAAAGAAATACCTAGAAAAAAAACCTTCCTCTGTCTTAATTAGATCCTCAAAGATCATGTCTGTTTGGAAGAGGAGGTCTATGTGAACTTTCGTCTTTGTTCAGGTTCAGAGAGGGGTCACAACAGGCTAACCTTTTGGTGAAAGGTCAATATTTGAAACGCTTGGTTGGGCTGAAGTTCGGCAGACAAGCTGGACTTGACCTCTCAACTTTTCAACCGTCGGAGTTAACAACACTTGATCTCAGTGTCAGAGGGATGCTCTGTACTTTAAACAGCCAGTAATGACTGTATCGAGATAAGAGGATGTGTAATGTTGGCTGTGTTAAAGGTTAAATCACACCTTGCTTTCAATAAACTACCATGTCAGAGTGCTATGTTTGTTATGGTGGAAAATTCATGACTCCTGCAAGCATGACTGGGCTAATCGAGTTCAGGCAACAAAACAAGTCTGGGCTTGTTTTGTCTATAAAAATCATGGTTTATCCAGATCTCACAAGCCATGAAATACTATTGAAAGCATTACTATCGCTGCCAAGTTGTGCATCAGGCTTAACTGGATTCTGGAAATCCTCTATTATTACATGAAGGGCATTTAATAGTGTTCTGATTATTACTTTTATGAAACATTAAATAACAGTGGGCGGTTGGCATATTTGGGGATTTACTTCTACAAATATGGCCTAAACATTTGTGTTTTATAGTGTGCCTAATTTTATATAGTTTCACGTTATGGCTTGATAGCTAAAGGAACTTGGGCCCTGTTGTAATCATCCTGTCAAAGGTTGTTGGGTTCAGCTCAAGCTGTTATGAAGGGAAAGAAGTAGGTCGTTCTGACAAACAGAGACACACAAAATAACCCTCTCACCAGGTTTTCTTACAGAAACATCCATCCCTCTCGATCTTTCCAGTCATTTCTTGGCTGTGTGCAAAACACATGCCCCTCAGCGGGTATTGTCTTTTTTTTTCTTTTTTTTTACCCCTTTTTGCCAGTGTAGTGTTGGTAATTTAAGGTTTCTTTGGCGGTAGTCAGCAAGAAGTGCAGCTTTGAGGCACCCTGCTGCTGAGGTGTTTTTTTCATTAGTGCTAACATTTCCACACCTTGCTGTTGGCACACCCACTCTCCACTTATAACTCATGCTGGA
This sequence comes from Oplegnathus fasciatus, assembly GCA_003416845.1. NCBI lineage: Eukaryota > Metazoa > Chordata > Actinopteri > Centrarchiformes > Oplegnathidae > Oplegnathus > Oplegnathus fasciatus. Next base: position 1,810,235 of record NTHP01000047.1, on the reverse strand, counting down.
GCCTTCTCCTAGAGGTGTTACTGGGGGCTTAAATATGTGCTATAATGTGGAACAGAGGGAGCAGAACGTGACCAAAGCAGTTGAGAAGAGCCCCAGGTGGGACCCAGTCAGTGGTAATCAGCCACATGAAGTCTAGTGAAATGTAACCACTTGGGAACTTGAAGCACAGTACTCATGTAGCCCTCAATAGTTTCTGATGGTCAGTCCATGTCTTTGCCAGATTTCTCAAAACCTGTGCGCCCTAGACAGGACCACATACTGTGTCCAACACAATGACCGTGGTACAGTATACAGATGAGATTTTTGGCTGTCCCATCTCACCCCCCTTCCCATAATAGACGATGCTCTCACATTTTCAAGAATTGAAGTTGGTGCTATGAGGCAGTCTGCCCTCAAAAAAGCAAAAGGAAGCAGTATTGTTAATATTCTTTAGCCCACCTCACTTCATTGTCTGCTGAATCTCAACATCAGCAGACCAATTTCTCAGTTGTTGATAGCAGCTGATGAAAGATATACATTTCTTTACAGCCCTTAAAGTTATTCAGCGGATGTTGCTTTTAACCTCATTTATCCTGGTTTCTTACACTCTTTTAATGCTTTGCTTTAACCTCTCAGAGGCCCCATGCTCCCTCACAATGACAAGTTTAGAGCGTCCCCATCGGAGCACCAGATCCCAAATTGAGGGCCACTGGCTATGTCCAGCTAATCCGTCATACTCTTTATCCCATTTCTACCAAAGCGGTCACAGCGAGGTCACTGTCCACTCATGAAGATTGTCGGGGAGGTACTGTTGGATCCATGCCTAACGAAAGCGGATGGCGTGTCTCCCGAGTGGCCGTGCTGCTGTGCAACCATCATGGGGAGGTTGAGAATAGCTCAGGCTCTTGGTGAGGAAATGTCACCAGAAGAGCAGTGGCGGCGGCTGCAGCAGCAGCCCAGGGGCCCCTCAGGCCCTGCCACTCAACTCCTGGGGGAAGCAGATGGCACATGCCCAGAGCTATTTTAAGGCTTCAGGAGGGCAACTGTCCCCCTCTGTCTCCCAAAATGACTAATGTAGAAGGAAAGGCAAAGACTATTGCATCTTTTGCCCTCCTACCAGCAAAACTGCAGCTTTGATTGTGAATGTGTTCAATGGAGCGTACTAGTCTCTAGTGTGCAATGTAGTACTTTATTGATCCTCTCCTCTTTTTTTGCTCAACCAAATGCAATGGTACTACTGTAGGTCAAAGTGCACTCTCTGCTCTGGAGCTATAAGGGATTCTCTCTCAAGGACACTTCAGCCAGCCAGACATTTGGCCTTAAACCCTGTAATTTGGTGGGAGGACTAACAAATAGACCACCCACATGTTTACCAATACACATGATTCCATGCAGCTACCCCTTGGGGAACTTAGATGAAAGCCTGGCCTGACCATCAGGTGTAAGAATGGTGAGATAGAGAAAGCAGTGGATGATTGGAGAGCTTTCTGAAGAGTTAAAAAACCCTCAGTTTCAGGACACAACACTCGATGTTCCTGCTTTTGGGTACATCTAGTCTTTGCCAACAAAATGTTCATTTCCTCATGATAATAAGTTGGAAAGAGCAAACATAATGTGACACTGGGCCATGTCACACATATCCACGTGTTCAAACAAACGTGTGTGAATGTATAGGCTTGTTACACTCCATTTGCCCTTGAGCCCTACTGTTGCCTAGATTCTAACTGGCTGAGAGGAGTGTGGAAATCCACATCTGTGGAGCTGCAGGGTGGCCGCCCCCTTGTCCTCCCCCTACGCTGCCTCTCTGGTTTTCAACCGAGTCTAACTGCTAGTTCCACTCTTGTTTGCGAGCCAGGAGGAGGCCTCCTTGCTGTCCCCACTATCTGTCTTCTGTGGCCAAACTTTGAAACTTTTGACATGTCATCTTGTTTGCGCCATAGCAGCTTGCAACATGCAGCCGGCCCATCTCTCAAAGTCCATGTTACATATGGGGAAACATACACTAGCAGTAAAGCAAGATATCCCTTACAGTTGTCCCCTTCAACCTTTACGCCCACCACCACCCCAGTGTTGAGGTGATGCTCTGCACAAGTGGATGGGCTGCCTCACAAAGGCTGTGTCTCATTAAACCTAAAGGGTATTTGCCAAATATCGATGTGTATCCCAGTGAAAATGTTGCTTCACCTTCGGTCTTACTTAAATGACTCTAGGTAGGCTGCTTGTTTGCTGTGTGTTGAGTAAAAAGCTGGTGTAGGCGGATTTTGACAGAGGGCCCTAATTTTAAGTGGTTAGGGATAAAGGGTGTGCCTCTGCGGCTGCTACTGCAAATGATGTTGACAGTGAGACGGCAATGTTTTGTCCTAAACCAGGTAGGCTATTTCTGCCTCGGCTTAAGTGTATTTTTCTTGTTGTCGCCTGTACGAATAGGATGATAGAGACAGAGATAACCAGGAAGACTTCCATTTAGACGTCCCACACCACCCCTCTCCCCATGAAAGCACTGACAGATGGGCCCTTGTAACATGCACACATTGTCACCATAGCAGAATGCACGCTCTGTTGAATTCCTAGCCTTATAGCTGCCTTTGTTTTGTGTGTGTGTGTGTGCATATGAGATATGTGACAACAAAGGAATGTGTGTTTCCACCTTGTTTTTCACATCTGTTTTCTGTGGTCGTCCTTTCAGCCATTGTATCCCATTGAGTACATTTATTGTTTACTCATTTCATGTTGAACATTTCATCATGGCTGGAATTTTCCCATTGCTGACAGTAGAATGGAAGATTTAAAAAAAAAAGTCTGTCAACAGGGTGGCTTTTATCAGTGATTTCCATGTTTTCCCTCTTTTGTAAAATCTTTTCTTTTTTTCTTCGACAGGACGTATGGGCCTCAACTTTCATCATCCCGGCGCAGACCACATAATGCCATTGAATAGTAAGTCACATTTCATTGTAGTACCCATCATCTTCTACTTCATCTGGAATTAATCAGAATTGTTTCAGTTGTACTGATACTGATGTTTTGAAAGAATTAAGAATGGGAAGGATTTTTTGTGGCGTGTTCCCATGAAAAACATATGCCCCCTTAACCACAGGGGCCCATGTCAGTATGCACCTGCCTTACCCTTTGCTACGGTCTGGATTCCCTGACACCATAAATCTACGACAGACCTCTTAGCACTGGGGGGAAGCACAGTCGACCTGTGAATAGCACTTCCAAAAATATCCCAACATGTAAGACTAGATTCCCCCTGGTGTCCCACCAGCCGGCAGATGACCAACAGCGACAGGAGACGAGCCAGAGAGAGAAATCAGGTCTTTATCCCATATGCTGCGACATGGATGCCACAAAGTTTTCCAGGCCATGCCCTGCCCTTCAGAGTGCGCTTTATTTGTCTTTGGAGGGGATTGGGGACATGATTTCTTAGGGTCTTACACGTTGATTTTTTGGCCATGTTCTCTAGTTCTTTTAGGGGCAATCATGTTTCCCGTCTTTTTGTTCAAACCTCAGCAAAATATCAAGGATGTCTAGACCAACTGGTGATCAAACCAAATCAGCGAAGCCCTAGTTTCCTCCTTGGACATGTTCGGTCGGCCTACAGGGTATATAGAAAGTGGTAAAGGCAGAGGATGTGTAACATATAAAAACTTTCCCGGTGAAGCAGTTTCTACCGACACATCTTGACAACACTGGTGCTCCTTCCTCATTTTGTTCTTTTCATCACTTGTATCCTCAGAGAACGTGTCCCGGATTGATGTTAAACTGTTGTGTCATGGGATTACACTCAGGCAAGCACAGATCTGTCCAGATCTTCCAAGTCTGTCAGAACGGGCTCTCTCCGCTGTAGTCTGTGATGTGTGTAGACAGGGAAGCTTTGGTTTCAACTTTAAAGTGTTTTACCTAGTGTTTCTCCTTCATTTCGTCCCATTAGCTTTGAGGCTTCAAGCTGTGAGAACCTGTAAGGCCTCTATCTTCTCCGGATGGTGTTAGCACTTGATGTGGAAAAAAAAGAGTGGAGAGTAGTAAGCGCAGGTCCTCCATCTAGATTTATTGGTGTTGTTCACTTGACAGCTTAGTAGAAGTGTCTGAGGCTTTGAAGCCGAGCAGAGCAGGAGACATCAAACTCATCATGCCCAGAGGAATCACCCAGTTTCCTTTCAAACATTTTCTCTCTCTCCCAGACACCACACAGTTTGAAGTTGGTGCTTATTCTTAACCCTCACTTTTCCCTTCCCTCCTCTCCCTCATGGGTTATATTCTCTCTCACTGAGGCATCTGACGGTTTCTCAGCACAACGTTTTCTTCATTTTGCCCTGGTTGCTAGGTGACTTTGTTTCTGCCAAGGCCAGACGGCGAGAGGGCAAAGCTGCAGAGAGACTGCCCAGGTTTTTTGGGATTTGAGAGACAGATCTTTTTAATGAAAACATAGCAAAGGAGAAGAGGCTCAGAGACAATATATTCCCCTGGAATAAGCCAGAAGGGCAAGTCACACAATAGGGCTCTCACAATGCAAAGGCCCATATTGGTTTTTGAGGCAGCGAGTCTGCTTTGTGACTGATGCGTTTAGAAGAGCAGGAGGATCTGTTTAGTACTGTCTTACCCCTCCTGCTGTTTGTTGGAATTTGCACCGTCTTAAGCCACATATTGCCTCCTCTGTGGCTTGCATTTGCAGCAGATTCAAGTTGAGCTTGTTAGTGGGAACATTTCAGAGATTAGGGGAACACTCAGACACAATCCTGACACAAGATGTGGTGTTTCTGCACATAAAACTTGAGTTGCATTTAGCATGTTCCTTGATCTTGGAGACAGTGGTATGGCAAAAAAAAAGTCTATTTAGTTGTCATGGAGATAGCTCAGCTGTCATTACGTGACCTAAGTATGGAAATGTTGTCATATGATAACATGGGTGATAGGATGCAATTGAAAGATGCAATTGGAAAAAGCTACTAAGTGGATACTAAATACTAAAAGCTACTAAATGTCCACTTTTTCTGGGGCTTTCAAGTGAATCTCCTGGTCTTTCTCACTGGATGGCATTTGCGTGGTTGTCTTGGAGATAGCTCAGCTGTCAGTCATCACGTAAACTAGGATGGAAATTTAGTCAGTGTCAAAAGGATCTACATTGTTTCCAGTTAGTCCAAAGAAAATCTGAACTCAAGGTCCACTGACTGCTTTTTCCAGAGATTTTGACTGCATCTCATGGTTTTCACCAGTGGATGAAATTTGTTCAGTTGTCATGGAGATAGCCATGACTTAAGCATGGATATTCTGTCATGTGATAAAAAATGGTTGTGTATACAGGCAAGACTGTGAGATGCAGTTGAAAGCTGTGGAAAAATATACTAATTTGACCTTGACTCGCTGGAAATAATGTAGCTCATTTTGACAAAGGCTGTGTCCGAAATCACTCCCTATTTACTATGTAGTGCACTGCATTTCCTGTCCACCATTTTATTTGAATGTGTACATTTATCCACTATTTACCGTAGTGCCCTCAAAAATTCCATAATAGAACAAAGATTGTTTCTGTTTACAATCCCACAATGCAATGCTCTGCATTTTATAGATGCAAAAATGACAGTTATTCAACTCTACACCTATCAATCATGATGCAAAATGATGATAATTAGTAAGTGCCTGATTTACTGCTCACTATTGAGTAAATTATTGAGTTTCCATTGTATAGGGAGTAGTGAATGAGTGAACAAGGGAGTGATTTTGGACACTAAGTGGACCTTGTCTAACTGGATATAATCTAGCTTTTTTGATGAAAAAATCTGAACTGAGGTCCACTTACTAGCTTTCCTGGATCTCATGGTCTTCCTTGGCGGATGAAAATTGCTCAGTCACATGATAATAGTTGGTCATGTGCTCATTGTTTCCAGTTAGTCAAAAGCTAAATTTGAGAAAAGTGCACTGATGACACCAGTTAAATTCACAATCGTTATCTTTATTTCTTTTGCTTCCATTTGAGTCACAGCAGTGAAATGAGCGTTAAAAATCTGAAAAAGATAAGATCCTTCTGAGAACTGGCACATGTGTCCAGCTGATTAGATATAAGTGATCACAATGTGGTACATTTCGCCTTGCCGAGGATTTAGATCAGTTCAGACATCACAGCCCGCTCCCCACTGCCCCGCTCCTCTATGCATGTTATCCTCCCTTCTCAGAGCCCAGAGGCTGCCAACCACCTCTATACCCTCTCCTTATCCTGTGGGAAGTTTCCACTCGCACCTGGCCTGCCATACCTGACCTGAGAGCAACTTTTAATATTTCACCAAGGCCATGATAATGACTAACCTGCTCTACCTTCAGTCCTGTATGCACTCTGCTTTATGGCCTCATTTGTGAATATTCACAGAAGATTAGCACGAGTGCGAGCCATTGCGGGTTCATTAAGCTGAGATTATGATCTCCGGCTATGGGGCGATGCATTATGCTGCTAAATATCTCGGCCATTTCCGTGGTTAAACCTCACCTATCGCTCACCTCCCCCCACCCCTGTGCAGCATCTGCATGTGTTTGTTGCCAAGGCAGGTGCGGCAGGTTTACTGTGGGCTGGAGCCAGGCTATAATAATCACCCTCCTCCCGTTGCCGAACCTTAGGTGTGGCTATCTGTGGTTTCACTGTTGCCTTAGAGATGTTCCTGGTTTTGGTTTATTTCCACAAAACCCATGTCTCTGTATCTCTTTCCTACCCTTGTTCCTGCCCCAACCCTCTGTCTCTCCTTGTGTCTCTCTCCTTCCCCCACTGTACTGACAAGCAGCCCGGAGCTATGGCCGCAGAAGAGGTAACGTGTGGCATTTTCTCTGGGGTTCTGTTTGCCATGCCGGCCGTGTCTCTCTCTCCGAGGCTGAGGGGGGTCTTAGTGTGGTGTCACTATCTGCTTTTCATCTGTGCTGTGATTGAATGAAATCATATTAATTTTGACACACAGTTTTCCATGTTGTGCATTTAATCAACATGGTGCAAGGGTCCTCCAAATCTGTCTATATGAATCTTGTTTTGCTTGATGGTGAGAGGAAAAAAAAATCTGTCTGCCAATTTTCTTTTCTCTCTATTCTGAGTCAGTGTTCTACCTGTAATGCTTATAACATGAACAACAGTGCAAATTAGGGATGTTTGATTGCAAATGCATCCCGTTGTAAAAGAAAAGTAACAGCAGTTCTAAAAAAACAAAAAAACATATGATCCGCTTGCAATATTTGGTACAACAGGGACGGACTCCATTTCTCCGGCCAAATCCAACACTAAACCTTCTCAAATGTTCTAGCATGTTTTGTTGGAGTGCCAAAATGAATCTCGAGGGTTTTAGAGCAGGAGTATGCTGACTCAGAAGTGATTCATCATCTGAATGGCAAAGATGGGTGCTTCCAACATGGCTCATCTCTGATTTGATGTGCTTTTTTGACTAATTCTGTCTTTCTTCAGCGAGGAGGAAAGCTGCTGTGTGACATTTGTAAGGTCACTGCAATACTGGGCCAGGGTTATATGTTCTAGTTGTTGTATGGTGAAGCTGGTAAAGTGCAGTGAGTAATGTCTGAATCTAATTGCTTTTAATAATAAGATGCTCACGAGGCGCTGGCTTGAACACACAGGAGGAGACAGAAAGTGCAGCATTAAAGTCAGATATCATCCCTGCTAAAGAAAGAGAGACAAACGTGGTTCTACTGCAGAGAACATACATATTACATTTGGACACCAGAGCAACACCACAGTCAGAAAATACACTAAAATACTGCTAAGACATCGCTGCACCAGTGGAAGCCTCCTAGTGGGAGACATACAGCAGTTTGTTTAGTCTTCCACAGGCATGATGTGTCCGACTAGGAGATAATACCATAACCATGCTCATTACTGACTGATCAGCAGTCCCTCCATTCTCATTACGTGCTGCAGTTCAGCATGTTACCTACCAGTCAGGAAGACTGGTATTGTAACGAGGATTAGAAGTAGGAGTCTCCGCGAAGTTCCCAGGACGACAATATGATATGATAATAATTTGATATACACTATGGCCAAAAGTATGTGGACACCCAGACATTACATCCATTTGTGATTGTTGAACGTCATCTTACCACAAGAGTTTGGAACCTGGTTCACGCGTCCTCATACTTTTGGCCATACGGTGTGTTGTTGTTTTTTTTATGGGTTCCTTTTTTTCAAATTATAACAGAATATCAAAAACAGATTTTCAATTGACATTGTAGTTGTGGCCGTGAAACCAACATACCAAATGAAAATATGATCACTTTGGAATTCTTAAGAGTCAGAATGGATGTGTTAAGAGGTTGAAGGAAACAGACGATCGTCTCACTTTGTTGACAGACCAAAGTTTAGTCAAACTTGTGATGGTAATCCCAATATCCCAGCTGATTCTGCTACAATAATAGTTTCCAGATGTGATTAATTGACTCTATCTGTCACACCCTCCCTCCCTTTTTACTTCACACTCTTATACCTCTCTGTCTTCCCCCGTTATCCCTGTCTGTCTTCCTGGTGTCCTTCTCTTTTCCTCTCCTCCCAGGTCGTTCCTGTCTTTTTCCCTTCGAAGATGGTTTCCTCGACGACGGCCATGGTGACCCCTCCTTGACCCCGGGCCTGAACTCGCCAACCCGCTGTCAGAACGGAGAGAGGATGGAGCGCTACTCCAGGAAGGTCTTTGTCGGAGGCCTCCCCCCTGACATAGATGAAGGTAAACAAAGGATTGTTTTTCATTTACACTTGAAGAGAAAGGTTTTCACTCGACCTCAGGCCCTTTTCAGCACTGCCCTGCTGCAGGTTTATACTGATACATACTGTACATTCACAACTGGAAGCCTCCCAGAAGTATTTGAGCCTTGCTTAAGGACACCTTGACACTCCTTGATGAGGATATTAATTTAACACACTGTGCATTTCTGTTAAAAAGCCTGTACTGCTGTACAGTTTGAAGCTTTTACACAAATGACCCCTAATCAAAGAACAGATTTTTGACAGTTTATCACAGCTAAAGGAATAGTTCAACATTTTAGGATAATACACTTATTCACCTTCTTGTCGAGAGTTGGATGAGAAGATTGATACCACTCTCATATGTGTGCATCAAATATGAAGCTGCTGCCAGCAGCTGGTTAGCTTAGCTTAGCACAAAGACTGGAAACAAGGGGAAAGAAATAGAATGGCACATAACCCCCACAAAGTGTAGTTTTTACACCTGTATGGATTAAGCAAACAAGATATAATTTTGTTGCCATGGATGGAGCCAGGCTAGCTGATTCCACCTAATTCCAGTCTTTGTGCTAAGCTAAGCTAACTCACATCTGGCGGAAGACTCACATTTACTGTACAGACATGTGAGAGGTATCGATCTTCTCATCTAACTCTTGGAAAGAAAGTGAATAAGTGTGTTTCCCAAAATACTGAAGTATTCTTTTAGGGTACTGTGGCGATATTATTTTTATCCACAATTTAGCCACTGTAAACATCTGTTAAATGAATTAAATGCTGTACAGTTTAAAAAACTTTTACATCAGTGGTTTGTAACCAGATTTGTAAACAGACTTTTTTGACAGTTTATGAAATTCAAAGTGTAAAATGTCATTTTTTGATCTGACCAGAGCCAAATAATCACAGTAATTTCTTCTCATATGTGCCTCAAAGAAATGTCCACATAGCTGAAATTATTTTTTTAACCCTCAAAATCTGTAGATTCTTAAGTCACCTGCAATGCTTTAGCGTAACGTCTGTGACTGGTTACATCATGGACCTGTAACTGTTTCCACAAACTCTTGAGCATGCAGAAGAGATTAATGTTAATATGGACTGTTTACTTTCATGTGTGTCTACACCGTTGAACAAGCCCATGTTCTACTGAGTAGATGCACAATATGTGCCCTTAGCTGGTTGAAAAATTAATGAGTTTCCACAGCACGAGTCAGCCCAGTGCAGACTGGATTTGCCCCGTCTGTGTTCCTGCTTAATGCAGTGGCTACTACTGCAGCAGGAACATGGCAAAAAATAGAAACTGTGCCTGTCTCAGCACTGAGTGTGGCTCTGCATGGAGTCCTTCATATGCATATTACACGAACAGCCGTGAATGTTATCTCATAATGTCATGAAAATAATATTCAAGTCTGTTCTTTCTCCTATTTTCTTCATTTTTCTAGATGAAATCACCAACAGTTTCCGTCGCTATGGGCACCTGGTGGTAGACTGGCCCCACAAAGCTGAGAGCAAATCCTACTTCCCACCTAAAGGTAACAAAAGTTTCTCAGAGCATAATGTGTATTTTCCCATCAGACATCAAAGTCTACACCAATAAATATCACCTTGGGTGTGTCGCCATTTTAGAGTTTTGTAAAGAATCATATTACCCAGAATTCGTAACTCATGCTGGGCAACCATGGAGGTGTCTGTTTATGTGAGCTACCCCCTGTAGTCATCTCACAGGAAGACACATGCAGCATATAATGACTCCATAATTGGCCACCAAGAGTTTTGACCCAAGAACTGTTTGCTTGAATGAGTACCTGAGGAGTGTGAAAGTTGTTCTCCTTTCTGCGCAGCTCCTCGGGTGTCATTTTCAAGCAGGTTATCAGAGTAGCACCGCCCTCTTCCAAGCCTCTACATCACTCCCTCTGGCCCGGGAGCTGCTGTGTGTCATATTAGGAAAGCTATTAAAGACGCTCTGGAAATAACTGACATTCCATAGGCAGATGGTAATATGCTGCATCTGGAGGACCTGTGAAAATCTCTGCCAGTTTCTCCCCCACTCTCTCTCATTTTTCAACATCCCTTTTTTTTTTTTTTTAGCTCGGGAGGATTATTTTGAATAGCCTTGGCTCTACTAATATCCAAAGCCAGGAGGAAAAATGCAGCATCCTTTTAGGGGAATGAATGAGCTTACGGCGGCTGGAGGACGCCGCCATGTAAGGGGAGGAGACATGTGGGACTAGTGATCTGTGTAGAAATCATCTCTCACTCTAATTTAAACCCCGCCCCCACTCCAAAACTCCAAGGGAAACTGCTAAAATATCCTGTTTATGTCACACTCTCCATATTAACTGGCAAGGGCGCTTGGGCAGATGCCTACTGAGAGAGTTCTTAGCACTAATGGCTTCAGGGTTGAGAGCAAGTGCACATCTGCATGCGTGTGCGTGTCCTACTGTCGTGTGGACTGTGTAACGGCTGATTTACGGACGTAGGACTCGCATCAAGAGGTCATCAGCCTCTCCTCGTGTTAAATGTCCTTCCAAGCTTGACCGAATGGAAGATAGTTGTCACTTTCCGTCCTGCTTCACATTAAACTGCCGGCGATGTGCGTCTGAACTGTTATGAAAGTGTTTTGGTTTAGGGATGACTCATATTGTGGCTCAGTCTGACTTCAGGGACAGTCTAGGACTCATTTGGTACTTGGGGAGAACTGGCGACTTAGAGAGGAAGTAGGAACAGGGATCAACTAACTGTGTTCAATGCTCTTATGTTTTCACAACTCCAGTATTGTATTCTAACTTCCCCCTACTTTTTTTGTTCAATTCAGACTGCATTATACTCTTAAATACATTGTCATGTGTTGTCTTTGTGCAACTTCTCTTTGTGTTTGACGCTGACGTGATACCATGATATTGTAATAATGATATAAATGCAATATAAGGTTTTGTGTGTTTTTTGCTAAAGGGAGAGTAGTCTAATTTGGGGGGGAGAGCAGGGGAGGGTCTTTTCTCTTGTCTTTTCCTATCCCAGATATATTTTATTACATTCTTCCTTTGCAAGATTTAATTTTAAAAATGAAAATAAAAGGTAGTAGGTGGAGTGTTCATTAAACAAGACACACCATTTTGTTATGTTTGCCATAGATTATACCATCTTTATTCTTCATGCTCATTTAGCTGTTGATAGTGAAACAAATTGTACCAATTGTTATCATTGTACCACTACAGTATATTATTTGACATATTGGCTTTGCAGTTTCTTTGTTTTTTCAAGTCAAGTGGAGGGTCCAAAGAAAGTATTATTAATGCTGGGGCCTTGCATTTTTAAAAAGTGAAACATAAAGTTCAGCCCCCTCCCCACCCCCCAAAATCTTTGTACAGTCCCTAACGAATCAAAAAAGACTTTTTGCCGACACTGTCTGCTGACACTGCTTGTATATTACAGTGTTTTTTTGTAAATGTGACCATTTCAAACCGCCACTTCCACATTACCAAAGACGCTCACTTTAGAACTAACTCGTTCACAGTGGAGCCGCCAGCAATGTTACGTTTGCGTTCAGCCTCGCTTGGTGCTGCTGTATGTGGTCATGACATTAACACTTGGCAATATTGTTAATACCATATTATGACTTTAAAGCTGCGTCAATCAATATTGTTACATTAACAATAGATCAAGTGACTATGTGAATCTGAAAGAGGTCACTTGTAGTGACGAACCCTCAGAGAAGTATCATCCGACTCTGCGGATCCCTTCAGCTCTACAGAACATTTTAGCTTCTTTTAGCTTGTTTTAGTTTTAGCCACGACGTTACTGCTTTGGTTCACTCTCACCGCTCTCATCAAGCTCATTTCCAGTCACAGCAGGCAGCAGTTTTCAGTGAATAAGCTCTGATGAACCCACTGTACGCTATGAGCCCAGCACAAAACGACCAAAGACAAAGTTAGCGACTACCTGGTGAACATAATGGAGCATTTAGCAGCTAAAGAGCCAGATATTTCCCTTAGTGGAGAGCAAAACAGAGCTAAAAGGAGAGTAAATATTGTACTTGCGTTCATCAGGCGGCCAGAAACATGGGTCCAAATAATTGCTAATGTTGCTCTGTGTCTGCTGGATGTGTAAATAGGCAACTGCTTGCTAACACGTTCACCATATAACCTTTTATAAGGAGATAATATGTCTATATTGTACATATGTATATGTAATACGTATGTCTATGTATTTACAGCGTGTTCCGATGCCCCAAGTTGGTCAAAAAATCAGTTAATGCTGCTTTAAAATAATACCTAGTGTTATCATGAACAATATGATAGGGGGACAGTATGACCCCTATTTTTCTTGGCCATCTCACTCTTAAAAAAAAAAGTGTGACCAACAAGCTCCGGTCACTACGGTGCTGCCGCTCACACCCTCTCCTATCAGCCAGCACTGTCGTCACTGTTGTTGGCAATAAGCTGGAAATGTTAGGGAGCTATTTCTGTCTGTGATTGGGGGTAGAAGGAGGAGGAGGAGGAGGAGGAGGAGGTGACGCTGTCTGTACGCTGGAGCCTGAGCGCTGGGAGCTATAAACTGCTACAAATGCTAATGCTCACGTCATACTGAAATAACAGTGTGTCAGACTTGTTGGCTTTAAAAGGTTACAACTGTAGCTTGCTATTGACTGCAGACTGTCATTATCAGCTTTTTTTTTTTTATGCTGCATGTCGTGAGGCAAAATGTCCATTCAAAACAGATATTTTCTCTTTTCCATGTAACACGAATGCAGCAAGGCTCAAATAATGGCAGCAGAGAAGTGCTGCAGTGGCAACAGTCGCAGCATTACATTGTACTGCATTACTCAGGCCTCGATTTATCTTTTCGCCCCTTGTGTTGGGATTATATCCAGTGAGTGACTTCTTCAAATTGAGATGATTAGCGACGCTTGATTTCACCCCTCCTCTACTCTATCACTGACTACTCTCCAATCGCTCCAAAGCCTCGGGGCCTGTTTGTTTTTAGGAGAGCAGATGTTTGTGTCTCCCTCCATCCATCCTGCCAAGCCTCCTTCGTCTTCTCCTTCTTCTTCTTCTCTCCCCTCATAGTGTAAGCTGTTGTCAAGAGTCGATCTGTTTACATTTTGAGTTACAGCCCTCTTTACTCTCATGGGATAGATAGTATACATGGAGGGTTGGCTTAATCTATGCTGCCTCCAGACTTTTGGAGCAGGTCGACATGTGTGTTGTTGCTTTTTGTTTGTTCCCGTGTCTCTCTGATAGTGAGTGGCTGATTTATTTCTCGGTCATTTTGGTCACGGGGTCCAAACAAGGCCTCTGTCCTCGCCTATGTGAAATAAATCTGCGGACACATGTCTGTCGCTGAGCATGAAAAGATAAGCCTGGATTTAAATGTCACCATTAAAGCCAGAGAGATGCACATTGTGACTATGCTCACTCAGTTTATCTAGTCATCATGGATTGGATTTCGGCAAAGTCAACACAACTTTCAGTTGATGAGGTAATGGAGAGAATAGGATAGCAATGTGGGACTGTGATATAGCAGTGGAAACATGTTTGTGTGCTACTTAGTGACTGACCCTACAGTATCAGTTCCAAAGACACAACTGTGGTATGTGGATAACGCGAAGTGTCAGCTAGCACCAGGTACCAAGTGCAGTGCTTTCACTCAGCAGTGTATTTTTAGACCATTAATCTGGGTTCATAGCTCAAAAGTGATTGAGATATTAGCATTTTCTGGGAGTTGCTTTGCCTCGAACTCTGACATATTGTATTTTATCTTCAAACACTTAAAGGAATAATTTAACATTTTGGGAAAGACGTTTATTCACTTTCTCGCCGAGAATTAGCTGAAAAGATCGATACCACGCTCATGTCTGTGTGGTAAATATGAAGCTACAGCAAGTTAGCTTAGCTTAGCACAAAGACTGGAAACAGGGGGAAACGGCTAACTAGCTACAACATGTTGAGCTTTAGAGGTGCTGGTACCTGGATTTTGTTACCTTTTGGACAGAGCCAGGCTAGCCGTTACCCCTTGTTTCCAGTCTTTGTGCTGAGCTAAGCTAACCGGCTCCTGGCTATATATCATATTGAACATATCATTCGCTTTCTTGCCAAGAGTTAGTTCTTGTCAATGAGAAGATTAAATATATTTCCCAAAATGTCAAACTATTCCATTAATAGCCATCTTCCACTTACCCTAGTAAAGCCTAGCCTAATTCTATTTTAGGTAGCATTTGCTGGTTAAGTGGTTGCCGTCAGTGAGTTAGTGTCTTTGTTTTTAAAGCAATTTGACAAATTGTCATCAGGTTGCTGTTGAGGTAACCGTTTCTCTCCCCATGAGTCAAACTGCTGGCCTCTGTTACAGGAAAGACTCGGTCCTGCATGAGGTCATTGGTTTGTCTGCGCAACCCGCGAGGCACTCTGCCTATCGTTTGTCTGTAAACAGCGCTCTTTGGGCTGGAAAATGCTGCGGGTGTACGTATTCCCTTCCTCCCTGGACAGTGCTGGGAGCTCAGCAGCAAAGCCTTATAAATCTCAGGCACGAGCCACTGCAGATCTGCGCTTTCCTCCCGTGGCGTAAGCCTCTGCACTGCGCAAGGCTGATGGAAAAAGACAGATCCTCAGCACCATTCAGACTAAATATCAGAGCATTAAAGTGGCATAGAGCCCTATGGACTCTGGTACAGCCTGCTTTAATGGGAGGCCTTAAGCGTTGAATCAGTTTAGTTTAAAGCACTGCCATAATCATGCTACTATGTACACACTGACCAAACTGAGTATCTGTGTTGTTCAGGCTATTGATCAAGAGGACATACTGTACTGTGTCCTGAAGGAACCTTTACTGCCAGAGAAAACGGCAAAAGCAGACAATGATAGGTGACATCTTAAACCCAAGTAGCTTATAGCACAGATCTTGACAGATAGATTTTCTTTTACAGTTTGATACAACACAAGCAATGACTCAGATTTTAGAAAAACACACAGTTAGAAGGGAATGCATTAAAATGTTGATCTGTTGGCATGAATTAGGGCTGTTTTTTTCTGAATGTTTAATTTTGTTCCACTAATAACACAGGTTTCTATCAAAGTCATGAAGTTTGCCTGGAAGTTTGGTGTCCTCACTTGTAAATGTCATTTCTTGACAGGTTTGAGGGAAGTAATAGAGGTCAGCTCAGGGCTTTTACAGTACTTGTCAGTGTGAAATTGAGTGTAACACACAGAAAAGGCTTTCCAGGCCTCTTGCATCAGTTTCGTAACTTTCTAACAGGGTCCATTAAGGCGGCAGCTTTGCGTCCGTCTCCACAGTCTTTCTATCCCCCACGCTCCTCCTGCTCCCCATGCCCTCCCATGTATTTTCAAACTCTCTGTTTGTATGGCAGTCATTCATGCTGCTTCTCTCCTTCTCTCCCTACCTTTTCTCACTTTTTTCCCCACACTTTCCATCTGTCTCGCTTCTCTTCCCCCCTCCTTCTTTTCTCTCTCTCGCTCTCTCTCCCTCTCTCTCTCCTGCCCTGGGTCATGGAACACGTTGTTCCCTCCTTCAGACTGTATGAGCTGCTGGCTAGCTCTGCCTTTTCATGCTGGTTTTTTTTTTTGTGCAAGACTGCAGTTGTTTTTTCTCTGAGGGGGGATGTCAGCGCTAAACCACATGATTTCTCCCAATGACAAACCCTCTTTATGTAACCCAGCAACATAGAGACAGGGGTCTTATGTCGGGTGATGACGAGGCACGTGGAGAAAGATGACAATGCACAAAATCCTCTTATGTCGAGTGTAATTGTGTGATTTTTGCGGCTGGTGCAGAGAGGAGTTGGCTCTGTGTTGACCAGTTACAAGAAGACAGAGATTAGCTGGTCACTTAAAGCAGCTGATAGCAATTAGTTTTGCATTGTGAATATTTTTGTTTTGCCCACGATGGTACAGCTTGTTATTCGAGAAAACATTATAGCCCCACTGAGGTTATTAGCCTGTTACTTGACTCTACAGGGCTCATAATAACAACCGCTAAAAACTGTTAATTAGTAGGAGCCTCTGTGGTTACTTTGCATAATCCTGGATGCATACAATCACTCAACATTATGTGTATGCTAATGCGTTGGCTTGGAGCAAAATCTGGTATTGATCCAGAAGGGACACATGAATGATGATGGTGTCTATGTTGCCGTCACTTACTGATCATGTTTCAGTCCTTTTGAGGACACACAGACCTGCTTTTCCATACTCACCTTTTCTTTTCTTGCTATCATTGTTTCCATTATTATAATATATATATTATATTATATATTATAATATTTTTTCTGCATATTCATTTACCTTGAGGCCCTCGTGAAGTACTTAGCAGCCTATTAAGTGAGGTAATTATGTTAATGTATTATATAAATAGTTTTTTTTAAATTCTAATTTTCAAGGGTTAGGCTAGGGTCATCAGTATCAAGTCATGATCATGGTATCAGTGGTCAGCACCAAAATGATTTGTGATGGCAGAATCAACACTTTATAAAATCGTGATAAAGATCCACTGCTGACCACTGAAAGTTCAAAGTTGGGTTAAAGAACAAGGATGTCTGTTGGTGGCATTTTCTCTTTTCTCTGCCACAAAAATACCATTAAATATAAATGGTTCTTGGTGTATTCATTTAAGGGCTGCAACTAACAATGATTTTTAGATAAAATAGTAAAAAATACTCATAATTTCCCAGAGCCCAAAATGACATTTTCAGATTGCTTTTTTTTTTAATACGACCAACAGTTTAAAACCCAAAGATGCTCAGTCTTCTGCCACATATGACAAAGATAAGCAACAAATCCTCACATTTGAGAAGCTCGAAGCAGCAAATGTTTGGCAGTCTTGTTAGAAAAACAATTAAATAATCACCAAAGCAGTTGCTGATCTCTTTTCTGTCTATCCACTAATCAACTGACTTGACAATCCTGTTTTTTGGGTCTTGTTTCACATTTGCCTGTGCACATACATGGTTTTCTTACCTCAAAGTTGTGACACCGTAACACTGAAGCTTCTCACACCATGTGGTGATAGATGCAAATGTCAGAAAGACACAATGCCATCACTTCTCTTCGCAGGACACTGTCACATCATTGTGTCATTGTGACAGCGGACACGTCACACACGTCAGGACACACGTCACACACATACAGTCGCACACGGGTAAAAGCCGCTCTCAGAGCAGCAGCAGTTTCAGGCCTCACGAGGACACATAAGCCTGATTTTTTTTTTTTTCATTCCACCTTTGATGCTTGCTGCCTTTTCTTTCTTGT
>NTHP01000047.1:1759845-1792274 GCA_003416845.1 Oplegnathus fasciatus | reverse complement strand
TCCCCTCCCTCTACAGAAGCACACGCTCACACCCTTCCTCCCTCTCCTGCCCTGACACACACTCTCGCGCAGACCCATCCACATACCACACTTGACTGAGTCAGGCTTTATTTCTCCTTTCCCCTCATCTCATCTGCAGCAGCTCCACTCAGGAATGTTAAAAGTGAAACATGACAGTTGCACATTCCTCTCCCTCGCCATTTTCACTCATGCATTTGTCTGCATAAGTGCATGAGTTTGTGTGCTCACGAGGGTGATACTGAGAGACCGCTTATAAAAGCCGGCTTCTCAAGAGACACCGGAACACATGGCTTCTGTAGTACTCTCGAGAGACACTGCAAACGAAGTGATTGGAAGTTGGAGACAGAGTGTACCCTCGTAGAAAGTAGTCTGAGGGGTGTGTATGTGTGATCGTGTGCACTTGTGCATATCTACCCATCCCACTTGCTCCACTCAGACGGCAGCTCATATTCCCCTGACTCATGGGTGCCACAGGTGGTGCTGCTAACATAACCAGAGCGATACACTTATAATTTACAACCCTTTCAGAGATGACTGTGTGCACCAACATCTGCTGCTTTTTGACAGTATTGTAAATATATTCCTTGTCCCTTGTCTCTTTGGGCCAAGTATTTGTGTGTGTTTATTATTTGGCTGTCAAAAATTGGCTTTGGGCTCTCGACTGTTGTTCCTTTCTCGGTATAAATCAGATCCCTTTTTGCTCGCCGACCCCTGTAGCATCGTGTGATGGATGTACCCTATTGAGTTGGCTTTCTGTCCCTCCCAAAACGACTTAATAGCTCTGACCTTGGATAAGGTCTCCGCTCTCAATGCTAAATAATTCAGTAGTACAGAGTGACTGTCTGAATTGCTCGTTCTTTCTGCCTCGCAAATACATCGCCAACTCTTCTCTACCTGAACCAATTCTCAGGGAAGATCTGCAGTGTGTTAGGCTGATCAATTTTGCATGGTTCCTTTAGGAGTGGAGCACTCTCAAGCCATTTAATCTGAAGCGGCGCAGGCAGCAAGGTGCCGGGTGTAGAGCGTCTTATGGAGGCAGGCGAGGCAAATGAGGACAGAAGAACAGGCCACAAGGTCATACGCCTGTGTGGAGACAAAGTTGTCTTAAACTATGAATAATTACAAGGGAAAAAAGTATGGAGCTTAGTCATAGGATTGTGACTTGTACAATGTAGACACCGTCGAAAATACTCAAATGTCTATGAATTCTTGCCCAGAAGACTGAGTTTAAAGCATCATGGTCACAAGGGTATGACTAGTAAAGGTAACAGATGTAATTTTTGTTAGAGAATATCTGCTTTTCTCCTAAAATCCCTCTCTGCTCTTCTTTCCAGGCTACGCCTTCCTGCTCTTCCAGGAGGAAACTTCTGTTCAGGCCTTGATCGACGCCTGCATCGAGGAGGACGGCAAGCTCTACCTGTGTGTATCCAGTCCCACCATCAAAGACAAACCGGTAAGCGGCAGACGTTCATGGAGTGAAATAGAATTCAAGTAGATTTATGTCTTCCACTTTATTCCCCCATCTGTCCTAAACTACAGTTCTTTTTTAGGACACATTTCTCTTTCAATTAATTACATGATTATACAAAAATAGGAATACAGTTGATATATATAAGAAAACAAGACTAAGATTCTGCAGCCATGCTAGCTGCTCTCTGAGGCTGTACTTTGGCACATTGGTGCTGGGAGCTAAATGCTAACGTCAGCATGCTAACATGCTCACAATGACAATGCTAGCATTTTTATGTTTAGCAGTTATTATGTTTAGCATATTCACCATGTTAATTTAGTGTGTTAGCATGCCAACATTTGTTAATTAGCACTAAACGAAATGTACAGTTATGGCTGATGTCATTAGTTTTGCTGGTCAGTGTCAAACATGTATTGGACAAATTTAAATTTTGACCTGATGATGGTGACAGATAAAAGGTCAGGGGATCACCAAAGTCATTAGGACACATCGTCTGGAAACCATGAATGATATTGGCTAGATTCACTGAGTAAGTGAAAACTTAAAGGTATAACGAGTAGGATTTGTCAGTTGCTGTTTGTAAACACAACTTTCAAAGTTGGCCCCTCCTCCCCAGCTCAAAGCGCATGCACTTCTGGTGGTCCCACGTGCTTACCATCTGGCAACTGATCACTATGTTTTTATAGAGTCCTGCACCTCACATCCTGGGCGCTGTTATTGAGTCTGTACGTTGTTTGTTAGGAAAATCCTGTTCGTAATACCTTTTAACCTGTTTTGAAATTTTAAAAAAAGTATGAATCATAGAAAATAATTATTTCACCTGAGTAGTAAACTGATATTGATGTGTAAAATCAGTCGTGGTTAAAAAAAACCTTTAAAAAAACTTGAACAGACACAAGCTCACAAAGCTGCTCTGATATTCCGAAATGTAATAATATTCTTTTTGCCAGCGTGTGCAAGTGAATGTACATGCATTGAGCAAGGATCTGTGTGTGCGCATGTGTATGAATGAGGACCTATGCAAATGCATATCTGCAGGTGCGGTACAAACTCGAGCAAAGCCACCACTCGAGGAGCGTACATGTAATTGAGGTCAGACCACTTGCTTCTCAGCCTTGTTCTCCAGTCAAGTCGCCCCAATTTTTCTCTGGTCATTTCTCCAGCAAAATGTCCGTCATTAAAACCGCCCGGCAACGACGGCCATAATCCAGCCCCATTAAGATTTCGATTCCCCTTGTCCTCCGAGGACAAGATGTAATAGCTCAAAAACATCTATTTAGGCAGATGGGATTGGATTTATTAAAGGGGCGTATTTCATGAATATAACCTCATCTTATCATCAGCCAAAGCACTTTTGATTACAGGCCTTAATAAGTGAGTGTCTTTCAGAAGGGTGAGTGCCCTGGAGCTGACCTGGACCTATTGATAAACTAGAAGAGCTGGCCATTGGAATGTGTTCATTTCATCTGCCATTAGCAGACCTTAATTAAAAACTGGTAGGAAAAGGGCACGAACCTGCAGTTCCACACCCACTGCACACCAAGAGAGTGAAGGGGACCTCTGAGGATGTGAAAGGTAATGAAAGCACAAATTTTGGGCATGATGCAGCTTTTGTGTTAGCTGCTTGTAATAGCCATAGGAGGGAGATAGTGCGTGTGTGTGCTCCTGGGGGTTATGAATGAGTGCAGGCCAGTTCTAAATGCATTTTGATTTATTCGTGTAGGCGTGCGATATTTTTCCTCTACATTAAATGCTGGCTTGGAGGCTAACCTTTACCTCTGAGTGGAAGCCTGGTTTTTGTGGAAGGGGGAATTATTTCAGGGTCAGACGCTGTGCACATAAAAGCTCTGGTAAAGCCCAGAGTTCTTGTCTACTGCATTGGGAAGAAGCAGCTGAGTTTTCTTGGGGGTTTGAAGCTTTAGGGGTCTTCACAGCAGGAAAATAAGACCTCTGTACGCAACATGAGGACATAGGAGACATGCATGGTGATTTTAAAGAAACACTGATTTCATTATCACAACTTTTCAAACAAAACAATGGTCTCTTTTGTAACTAGAAAAAAAAGTCCATTGCAGCTTACTGCGATAACAATGTCTCCCACAAAATCTGCGAGCCACCCCTGTCGTTCGGTCACACAAGGTTCATTTCTTGATGGCAGAGCTTTAATTCATTTGTCTTGTACAGGGCAACTCCTTGACCTTGTGGATGGAGATTAATGAAGAGCTTTAGTGGTGATGAAGGCTATCAGGCACCATGCTCCCCTCGTCTAATAGAGCAAGAGTTTTACATAGCCAATTATGTCGTTTGCATTCCGCTTGTAAGCACAGTTCTGTCAGGGGGAGCCCAGTCGGCTGTGGTATATTTGCGGTAGTAAAAATATCAGGGTCATTCGGACAGAGGAGGCCAGAGTGAATAATTATTTTTTGTTGCGCTTGCTTTACTTCCATTTCAGATTTTTGTGATGAGGAAAATTAGATAGAATTAAGCTATTTCGTCAAAAGTAGGATTGGAATAGCCACTTGAACAGCTTGTTAGAAGAAAAAAAAAGAAAGTGATATGCAACCTTGTGCATTTCTGCAACCTTGGAAAAGCTACAAAAAGGCCCGCGTGTGTGCCATTCTGCCGTTAAACGCAACTGTAAAAACATCCACAGCCTTCACAGCCTTTTTGATCACACGGTACAAAGTGTACAAGTGCAATTGTGAGCCATTACCACTCTTTGCTGCAATTATAGTCTGCCAGGCTCTTTGGGTACCACACTTTGCTCTGCTGTTCTGGTCCACGCACAAAGTGTAATTTTACTCTCCAAAAACAGACCTTGAAATTTTGGGTCTGTGGGGCAGTTCAGCCTCACTATCTTGTCATCTGAAGAAGGGTAAAGAAAGATACACATGATGGGTATAGAAGAGGCAAGAGGATGACAGAGAAATCTACTGTAATCAATAGATGTATAATTTGAGGCTGTCAGTTAAATGTTTTAGTATCCCTGTTGGTAATAGCAGCTCTATCGTTTTCTACACAAGATAAGGCAATTTGGTTCAGGCTACAAGGGGCTAAACATTGTGCTCAGCAGGGCCCTGTGTGATGTGAGGGAGCTGATCTCTCTTTAACCATTCAGAGCAGATGCATCTTTGATAATGTTCAAATGAAGCGCACTGTTCACTGCTCATCAGAAAGTGTCTGGCTCACTTTTATTGATGGGAGATCTTTTCAACCCCAGGATCCCAGACGGCATGGAGAGAGATGAAGAATGATTTGCACATCAGGTCCTGTAAAAGCCCTTTGTACTGTACGTTTCACTCAGTACGTCTCCTTATTCTTGCATGTTAAAGGTTTTTTTTTCTAGATGAGTAAATGTTAGAGCTCTGCATCGTTATCCTTGGTTGCAGCTGTGGGGTTATGTGCTCAGCACCCTTAATGCATCCTAAAGAGTTCTAGGTAGCACACAAGAGGGTCAAGAAAGGACAACAATTTTCAGATGGCGGCAACTTAAATTTTAGTGGCAAAGACCCATAACCATTAACTATTCTGTGGCATTTTGAAATTTGCTATTTTGCAATTAGCCTAATGGAAAATGTCCTCAGATTAGGATGCAGGAAAAACAAGTTCCATTAAGCTCTCCATAATGCATTTATATCAGTTGGTTGTGGCATGCAGGCTCTCTCAAACGTTTAAATCTGTCCATGTTAATGGAGTACTGGATGCTACCGAAGCAGCTCAAATGGATGGGTACTGTATTTTAGTTGATACAGTATATTTAAGCTCTGACTAATAATGCTAATAAAAATAATGTTCTTAAAACAAATGAAGTTCCTTAATATGCCTTATTCTTACATAGATACAGGGAATATTGCAAGTGATATCATACAAACAATTACCTTAAAGGAAAATCTTGATATTTTGGGAAGTGCACACATTGGCTTTCTTGCCGAGAGATAGATAAGAGGCTTGATACCACTCTCATGTCTGCCTGTTAAGTTTTGAGCTGGAGCCAGGAGACAATTAGCATAGCTTAGCATAAAGACTGGAAGCAGGGGGAGACAGCTGGCCTGGCTCTGTTCCAAGTTCAAAAGTACACCTACACTGTACCAAACATACAGTAATTAACATGCTGCATATCATTTGTTTAATCCATTCGCAAACACAAACTAAAATCACTGCGTGTGGCCGCTGTTTGTCAAGCACATAACTCTATGTAATACCACAAAATTATTGAGCTTTAGAGGTGTATTTTTGAACTATGAAAATAGAGCCAGGCTAGCTGTTTCCCCCTGCTTTCAGTCTTTATGCTAAGCTAGGCTAATCACCTCTGGACTTTAGTTTCATATTTAATGGACAGACACAAGAGTGGTATCAATCTTCTCATCTAACTCTCAGCAAGAAAGTGAATAAGTGTATTTTCTAAAATATCAAACTATTCCTTTAAGAGTTTCCAGGAAAAAACAAAACAATCTCAATAATGTGTGATTTAGTGACTCACAACTGCAGGATAAACATTTTTTAGAGTGTAGACTGAGTGGTGTGGCCTAGCGAATTGGGTGACAGATGTCAGTGAGATCATTGGAAACCTGGTCATTTCCTGCCAGTGCCAGCCACACGGCAGCACCGGCTGCCTGACTCGGTCCCCGTGGATCGGCCGACGCTCCTGAGCAGGCTCTTAAGTGGGATCTGTGATGTTGCCATCAACCTCTCTGCAGTGACAACACACTCTGTGGCTGTGACGGCTGCGAGCCCAGGCCCGTCCCAGAGCATCTGTTCTGTCCTCTCACTTGCTGGCTGGTTTCTACATGTCACACCAGATCTATCCACATGCGTCTGTGTTTCTGTCTTTGTACCTGTCTACATATGTAATTGCTCCTGTCTTTGCACTGTGTCGGTGTTTCTTTCTCTCTCTCTCTTGCGGTCTGTATCTGTGAACCTCTCACTCCACACCCAAGGATTCTTGTTATGTCATCAGTTAGCTTCCTTGTCTGAAGTGGTCACTCAAACTTAAAGGTTGTTGGTTTCTGCTGATACCTTTAACAACCACTTTACCCATTTTGAGCCTTTCCTGTATATGTCTGTAATAGCCTTACATGCTTATATTCAACTTTTCAATACTGCATTATGTGAATGTTGTAAAAGGCTCATCCCCAAATCCTTCACCCTGTGATGCAAGCATGGGATGAGTAGTAGCAAGAAAGACTCAGTGTCATCCCAAAGATCTCATGTCCACCGGATACAACACACAGCCTGTGACTGTGCCAAGCTTAGGGGTGGTGAACAGGGGCTGTCTATGTTATACAAAGAGTATTGATAGGTGTAATGGTGTATGTAAACAACAACATTAAGATAAGACTGAAAATCAGTAAAGTAGTCATTCAAGAAAACAGCCAAAATCTCCGTAATTGTGGGTTTGCTGCAGATAAGTGAGCTGTCATTATTGCCAACAAGCCCAGGCAGACCCTGGTGTGAAGTGGAGGGTCTTGAGCCCCTTAAAAAAGGCCCAATTTTTAATTTTAATTATGCTGCTTATTACATGGCCACTCACCAAAATATTCATTATTTGACGAGAAATGTTGATTG
Organism: Oplegnathus fasciatus; assembly: GCA_003416845.1. Taxonomy (NCBI): domain Eukaryota; kingdom Metazoa; phylum Chordata; class Actinopteri; order Centrarchiformes; family Oplegnathidae; genus Oplegnathus; species Oplegnathus fasciatus. Next base: position 1,785,217 of record NTHP01000047.1, on the reverse strand, counting down.
AAAATGAGTTAATTACAAGGTCAGGTAATTTACAAGTTTCCATCAAAATTATAGTTTGGCAGGACTCAAACCACAGAAGCCTCTGAGGACCAGTCAGGTTTGTGTAATGAAATTAAATTTCATATCTGTCAAAAATGGGGTTACAGTTACCATACTACATAATATGCAATATTTAACACAATGCATGCATAAAAATCACTGACACCAGCATTAACTGGTCATCCTTACAGTCATTATACAGTCTTATTATGTGTAATTGCCTTAATAGACCGACTGCACCTTCACTGGAGCAAAAATGCAAAATCAAAGCCATCCTCTTTGATTCAGAGTTAGCAGTGGCAGGCCAACTGGTGGGTCAAACCTGAAAATCAAGAACGTGGACAGTGACAGAACCGAGGTTCACTCTGGTCTTCACACACGGCTTGCGCAGAAAATGCACAGAATTCAAAATAATTTGCCGGGCAACTCGGCATCCAACAAGAAAGGGCAGGGGGCTGGGCTATGCAGCCTACAAATAATGAGGAAGGAACGAATTCAGTTGGGATTTCTAATTCTGCCAGACTGTGATTAATCCCATCAGTAAACAAAGCAGAGGTCATCGTGTTTTGGAGAACTCCAATTAGAGAGTAATCAGTGCTAATCAGACAAGCTGCTCACCGGCATCTTGGTGATTTCGGCAGTAAAGGGCTCTCTAGTGAATAGTCTGCCCTCCACACTGAGAACGACGACCCACACTCTGTGATCCTGTGTTAAGGGAGTGGGAGGCAGAAGAAAGAAAGGAGGCTAATTAGCGGTACCATTCATTAGCGGCTGCGTGTGATGTGGGCTTGGGTGGGCTGGCAAAATGTGAGCGTTGTTCTGATGTGGCGAGTGTGCTTTAAGTCAGTGTGCGTACATGTGGGTCTTGAGTAGGCGGCTTCAGGTACAGTTATATGTGTGTACTCTCAGTTGACTTGCTACAGTAAACTGTAAGAGTCAAGAATTAGGGACAGTCATTTGCCTAGATATCACCAGAGGGCACGCTGCTACAGATGTAAATGAACAGTGACTCACTGTTTTCTTTCAGTGTCCAGCCTTGAATCATAAAACTCGCCTTTGCATTTGATGCCAGCTTTCAAGGTTAAAGGCCTGGCTAGATGAGATTTTTTGCCAATTGATGGGACACTTTGCATTTTACAGCTACATAGTGGGGGAAAAATTACTTTTTATCCCCTTTATCATGATAACTCATGGAAAGGTGGGCTCTGTTGCAATATCACAGTTACTGTCATAACTAAGAGGAATAGTTTGACATTTTGGGAAATACACTTTAATGCTTTCTTTTTAGATTTAGGTGAGCAGATCGATACCACTCTCTTGTCTGTGCGATCAATATGAAGCTGGAGCCAGCAGCTGTTAGCTTAGCTTAGCACATTAGCTGGAAATAGGGGGAAACAGCTAGCCCGGCTCAGTCCAAAGATAACAAAATCTGCCTACGGCATATCTAAAGCTCACCAATTAACACATCATTTGTTGTTTCATCTATACAAAAACTGTAAGAGTGACAATTTGTGGTTCGCCATGAGGTAGGAGGTGAAAACAAGGAAACAGGTGGAAACAGCTAGCCTGCCTCTGTTTTACAGTAGGTGCTGGACTATTCCTTGGCTGAACAACCTCATGGTGACAAATCCAGGAAGTCACTGCTTCCAGTCAAGAAATAGTCCAGCAAACAAAACCCTGTAAAACCACAAATAGTTGTTCTTATGGAATATGGTACGGATTAAACAAACGAGATGCAACGTGTTAATTAGTGAGTTTTAGAGGTGCTTGTAGGCGGATTTTGTCACCTTCAGACACAGCCAGGCTAGCTGTTTCCCCTTGTTACCAGTCTTTATGCTAAGCTAAGCTAACCATCCCCTAGCTCCAGCTTCATAACGAATGCACAGAAAGGAGAGCAGTATTGACCTGCTCACCTAGCTCTAAGCAAGAAGTGAATTGAAAGTGTATTTCCCAAAATGTGGAATAATTCCTTTCACAAATATGATTTGTTATTGGTGGTTCGTGCACATCAGCAGCACATTCCTCTCTCCTCTGTCTCTCTCTCTCTCTCTCTCTCTGCAGCAGCATGATTGGTCCGCAGGGAGCCCTAATCAAATAACTCGCAAGCCATTGCAGCTGCCATTACAGCCATTTCGGTGGAATACACACAGATGCCGGGTGGGTTCCCTTCTGGCCTATCAGACCAAACAGTGATGTAAGGCTTTACTCATCACTATTACCTGTCTCAGCTTTGGAGACATTTATAGGCCAAGGAGTGCACTGCAATAATGAGTTTGTGTTTATTGCTAAGGTGTTGCCAGCAGAAATGGCAGATCCTAAGTGATTTGCGAGTTTAATTCCTCCACCTGGCCCTCTGATGGGCTATTGTTCCCNNCCCCCACGCCCCAATATACATAAATGACATGTTAATGACTCGCACACTGATAATGGCTTCTGCAGGCGGTGATTTGTTAGGTCCATTCATACCTCAAGGTTATCTGTGAATCATACTTCTGGCTGTGAGCTATGATTGCTCAACAAAAATCAATAAGTGCTTTTAAGTTGTTTTAGCTTCTCTTTCTGTCAGAAAAAATAACAGGATTTTGTTTTGTCTTGAGGCTCTGGGAAGGTTCCTGATCAATGTTCATTATGTCATCGACATGTCTAGATTGCCTTTCAGGAGCTCTTTGTTTTTAATGCAGAGAAAAGTGGAGTTAGGTGACCCAACATGCCGCAATGTTAACTGCTTTTCATGGCGAGGCGGTTTCATGTCTCCTTTACATTTCATTCACATTGCACAGCAAATTGAATTCATTTTCATAGTTGTTATTCAAATGAAAGTTCTGAGAGAGGAATCAAAGGGCAAAGCCACAAACAATTTGCTGACACTATACTCTATACCTTTCTTGTTCTGTCACGTTTGCAAAATCCCTTGCCTAGAAAGAAGTGCTGTTTTGGGGCAGTCGACTTGGCTCCTTTTTAAAAGAAAAAAGCACCACCGTAGCCCTTTCGCCTAAAAGATTGATTAAAAAAGAATGTAGCCTCGCCTTGGCTAGCACAGCCTCCAATTAGCATCTAGTTAAGCTATTTGGAGTAACGTTACTGTGGAATTTGAAGGCAGTCCGTTGGGAAAGTCTTTCTCGCTGAGGGAAGAAAGGAATCCTTATATCCTCCTTAATTAAAACATGATTTACGCTTAGTCCCAGCTATGAAGTTGCCTTTGATGGTTCTTTTGTCAATTAAAAGTAAGTCCTACAGCAGATTACAGAGCACTCATTACAAGCAGGTTATTCTCAAGGACATGCAAGTTCTCGCTTTCAAGTAAGGAGCTGCCGGGTGGGTTAGTGCAAGGACACAAAAGGGGAACTCACAAAATGAATAAGATTTCGAACTTCTGTGTTATACAACTCTTCTATCGAGGGCTGGTCTCTCAAGAGTCTCTCACACCTCCTCGTTTTTCCCTCCTCTTCGCCTCCTTGTCTCTCTTTCTCTCCTCTACACAAACAAACGCAGGCGTCTCATTGCCGTTGTCAGATGCGCGCCTCGGTGTTCTTCCTTCATGTAACGGACACGGCTGTTATCAGCTGAATCCTGGGCTGCACATCTGCCAAAGTCCTCACGCTCCATTTACTCCCCGCCATCGAAACACCAATACAGCACTTATGCACTTCAAAAAAATCTTAGCCTGCCTGAAAGAGAAGGGCAGCATGAATATTTAACAAGGAAACTGCTTTTAGATACTCGCAGGCAAAGAAGGGGGCATGGCTGGTCCAAATGTCTTTAACTGATGAGACTGAGACAAAGAACAAGCATCCAGCTGCCCCCCAGTCACCTCAAAGCTGTATTAAGGATATTCATTGGCCCTGACGGAATAAATAGTATGTCAGGGCATTGAGAGCAGTGCTGGAGGTATTCCACCTTTGAAATTCAGCAACAGAAGCCCACAAAATGGTGTTATGTCACCAAGGTTTATCTGGCGTTAGAGAACTTCATACACTTTCCTGCAATAAATCTTCCATACAGTCCTCATACTCCTAATGGAAAAGCTGAAACATATTCCCTCTGCTTTTCCCTTTTCCATGCTTTTTTGTGCTGGCTTTAATTGCCGTAAAGTCGCCGTTAGGTCAGACAAGAGAAACTCTACGAGCTGTTCAATATTTGACTGCGGATTCAATATTGCTAATTCCCCTTCTGGCCCAGAGAAAACAGCATGCACTGATTTAGGCTGACAGCCCAACAGCAGAGTGTATATTTGAATGAGACAGTAAGATATAAGACCCTCCTGACATTAGTCACCTTGCACCCTCACAATCTATCGCAATACCAGCGTCATCGCTTCCTGTGAGTTCCCGGCCACAACTGCCCCTCCCCGCCTCCATCTGCAGGTTGTAGGTGTAGATTTAAATGGAAATCGACGGGATCAAATGGGATCAATTTTTAAATCCGCTGTTTGACAGAGGATGGAGTAGAGGTTGGTGGGCGGAGGAAGAGAGAGGAAGCGAGAGAAGCTTTTCCCAGCGTGGAGTAATATCTTTCATGGCTGGAAAAAAAAATTGAAGATTTGTGCACTCGGGTGGGTGAAAAAACAAGCCAGGCGGTGGCACGATTGACAGTTTATTTAAGAGGCCATTAACTTTACATACGTTGCTTTGAAAAGACACACACTTGAGTTGCAGTTTAAGGCCCCAAGGCTCTGAGTTTCCTAGCACCCACGATGCCGAAAACATACCAGATTAAGGCAAACACTTCTCTAATGAAAACATTTACTGGCGTCTCAAGAATGGGGGCTCTGTGTTGCCACTTACATCTCACGTTTCTCTGCTAATAGAACCAGGAGAAATACGTAGCACATGACAGCTTGACCTTTTGAGTTTCATGTTGGTCTTATGGAGGCAGACCTTTCTGAAAATCACTAAGAGATGTACATTAATCACATTCTGCATATTGTTTTGTGCCATGAAACGTCATATTTGAAGGCTGGAACAAATGATGAAGATAAAGTAGAAGGACAAAGCCGAGGAAAAAGTTCAAATCAGTCCAGTATCTTAATAATTGCCGTTTGTTTGCCTGGATGTGTTTCTTGTGTGTGTTGAGACGAATAATTTGAAGAGAAGAGAGGAAAAGGAAAGAGAAGATCCACTTTAAAAAGGACCTGACAGGAAAAATACATGACAGAGATAGTTGCACTTTTTTGTTGAATTTATTTCTCTCCTGCAGTTTTAACTTCATAATTACTTTAACATCTAGCATTTACAGAAACTACTTACTGACACAGCCATGTAATTATCTTACACAAACAACACATTTGTAGAGACTGGCAACCTTTACAAGCTTCCACAATTATTTGCATTTTATATTATGCAACACCAGGTCATGTTTCAAAGAAAACATAAGAAAACTGGAAATATTGTTATTTACAAATATCACACTTCTTTTCCATTTCCATTTCCTCTTTATTCTTGTCGAGGATTTTAATGGCTCATATCCTTCCTGCTGTTCAAAACAAATGCAAGTGTTTCCAAGTCATAGAGAGGAGGCAATGTCCTCTTTGAAACAGGAAGGTTTATGGGAAATCTTTACAGATGAGGCTGGTGTTATTCTAAAAAGACCAAAACCAACAATGTGTTCGTCCATCTCTCAATACTTTATGACTTCCTTCCCCTGTGGCACGCAGCCACAAGCTTATTTGTTCATATTAAAGACGTAAATCTTTAAAAATGGGTCACAAATGTACAGTTTCAATTTTTCAAAAAAGGCCCAGTAGTTTCCTAAAATAGCTGGGCACTGTAGTTTTTAGCAAACATCACTCAAACAGGAGTGAAGAGTGCATTTGTTGGAGACTATTTTGTGGACTTAAAATATACTATTGTGCCCATGTTTATTGTAATGAAGAAATACGGAGATGAATATGAAGATTGTTGGTTTTGGTCTTTTCATGGGATTCGTTGACAATAAGAAAATATCACCAGAATTATTCTTTAATGTGCTGAAACACTGAACATGTTAAAAAAATGGATCTGACACGAGTGAGACATCGTATTTCACCTAGCACATCAGGTACTTTTTGGGCAGCAGGGTGATACTGTCTATCAACTGGAAGGCCTAAATTAAAGCTTCCATGACAGAAAGCCTCTGCCTCTGAAGAGTCCTTCATTTCCACCAGCCCGACTTAGTGCTGGCCTGTAACTCATCCTGACCTCTGACCTCCCTGTTAGTTTGAGGTGAGTACAGACCTCCTCCAGGACTTGAGTAATGTCACAAACTACCTGATCCCCTTTCTGTCCATGTTTGGAACAGTTTGGGATAATGTCAAGGGCTTCTTCCTCTTTTGTTCTGTGGCACCCAGCTAGGCTGGATCGAGGACAGGGCACTGAGTCAGCACAGCGAGGCGGCCGCAGCAAGGAGCTGATTTAAACCACCGCCGAACCGGGGCTCAACTTTCATTAGCCGTTGTCATTATTCCCCAGCCGCTGTCTGACAGATGGCATTGTGGGATATCGGATTTTATGGCAGGTCATCTTTCATATCCAATTTCTTTTCCCATTTGATGAGAAGTTCTCGCTCCAGTCAAATTCATTTTGCAGTTTGAATATTGATCGGACTCTGCACTCTCTCTTTCTCTCTCCCCCTCTCTCTCTCTCTCTCTCTCTCTCTCTCTCTCCATCCCTCTCTCGCTCTCTCTTTACCGACATCTACTGCAAGTCTCTTAAGACTTAATGGTCTCTTGCTCTTGGCGCCCGGTCTGGAACACTGGTGCTTGTCTCTCCGATGTACAGCAAACCACCATGAAAAAACATGAATAAATATGAGGTGAATTTGGAAGTCAATTAATGGGCCTGCATTTGTCAATTCTCAATTTTCAAGTTTGTATTAATACAATCATTCCGTATAATTACTGTAGAGCCTAATTACCAGAATACATTTAAATACGATTGAATCAGTAATGCAGTACAAACAGGTCTAATGGCATATAGGAGCACAGTGGGTTTATAATGCTGCTCTGCCTAATCTATTATATCAGCAAATCCTTTGAGGGCTGTTGGAATTAGCTTTAGCCTCACCCTGAAATAAATTGATGGCTTTTGAAAGGTACCGTCCGTCTCGCAGCCGCTCCACAAGGACATTAGGGGTCAAGATCTGGCTCTGATATGGCAGCAGCGAGCTTTTATTCCCTGTCGAGGGGGTTTTTTTCATTTGGCAGACAGGATATAGATGGGGGATCAGTGGAGATATTTTGCCTGTGCAGACGGTGACCTGACAGAACCCTATTCCACCTGTTTGCACTGACAGAACCGCTGCCGGAAAATGGCCGACCGTAATGACCCATTAAAAATTCAGTATTTGGCGTAATGAGATGATCGTGCCCTGCCAGTAGTGTCTTGGATCTGAGGAACATTGCATAGAGGAAGGGGCACCGCAGCACAATATTACATTCTAACTGGCTCAAAGGGGACTGTAGATATAAGTAGATCTGGTAGATGAATAAGTCTTTATCATGTAAATATGACTTGCTTCAGTGAGGCTGGGAAATATGGGCCCTTTGGTCAGAATGAGCTTTGTGTCATATTAGTATAAGTAATGGCTCATTTCTGAATAACACGATTTACTAAAACAACCCGTAAAATGACTTTTTCGGTTAGGCACAGAATGAAACAATCCAACCTAAAACTCGCAAAGCATGAAGGAACAGATTTGTCTTTGGCGAAATATTGCAATTTGAGAGGTGATCAAGCATGAGATAATGGAAATCTCAATCTGGACTTGTTCATTTCCAAAAACCCTTTTTGCTCTCTGGGGCTACAAGGCAAGCTGTCAGCATGGTGACACACAAGTGTTCAGAATGCAAAAAAACTTCACTGCTTGTTTGTTTTTCTGCTCCATCAACTCGGTTCCCACAGAGGTATGTCAAATACAAAGAGTGCTGCAGAGAATTAACACGACAGCTTCTTTTTTTTCTTTCCCAAACCTCGCTTATATGCAATCACATTAAATCTGCATTGAGGCTGATAAGCCCGCTCTCTTCGGTGATAATGCATCAGTAAGCTCGGACATTATTTTCCATCACGGTCCCATGGGAGGCTATGGGATCTCCATGGACCAGCGGTGTCATCCACTCATGGACTCTGGGCAGGACTGGCAGGAGTCAGCTATAAAGAGCCCCTAGCCAACTTAACAGTGCATGAAACACAGAAGCCTCCTTGGTCCACTGGTCCTCCCAAGGGCTAAAGTGAATGGTGAACATCACAAATAGTAGGATACATGAGTGTGTGTATGTGTGTGTGTGTGTGCTGTGGGTGAGTCTGAGAAGAACAATAATGTCTCCCTGCACAGCATCTGTCCAGTTGCCAGGGAGACCTTCATCCCCTTCCTGAGCTGTGGAGCGAGACATCACAAAGTATGGAACAATGTGGAACCGAGTTACGACTGACTGGCAAACGACCCCCGGCGTTGTATCACAGGCGTGACACCGGAGCTGGCTGCCAAATCCTCGTCGTCACGGGAACAAGGCCTCAGAGGTTCTCAGGAGACTCTTGGCGGAGGAGGAAAGACAAATGTGTTTTTCTCTGTGTTCCTGTCTGTATGCAACTTTGGGTGCTTACCATCGGATTTGTGTTATGTTTTTAAGTCATTGCCAGTGTCATTGTTCCAATCAGCATTTAGGGGCTTTGTTTGTGCATGCTTGTGAAGGCGGTGTACCTCCCTTTTGTTCTCGTCAAACCACTTTGATTTAGTGCCTTCAATAAAGCAACAAACATAAAAACAAAAAGACAAAACAAGACTAAGAGTCTACGGCCTGCTAAAGGGTCTGCGAGGCTGTACTTAGACACAGCGGTGCTTTGAGCTACATGCTAACATACTCACAATGACAATGCTAACATGCCAACATTTAGTGGATACACTGTTTTCTATGTTCATCTTCATAAGCACTAAACATAAATTAAGGCTCCTGAGAATGTCATTAGTATTGCAGATATTTGGTCATAAATCAAAGTTTTAGACAAATTCAAACTGGGACGAGAGCGGGTGGCAGCTCCGGAGACTTACCTTCAGTTAGTGGCTGAAGCAACTCAAATTCAGCCGGAGCAAACCCCAGCGCTGTTTCACCAGGCACCGACCCAGTGGCAGGCATTAAGAATAACTATTAGAAACCAAGAGAAATAGCCAATCTTCTCGCTATTGGTCTTGTTTGCTTATGTAGGTCATATAGAGGCATCAGTATTAAATTGAGACTGTTTCATAACCAGTTAAAAACTCCATAGAGCTGGTTTAAGAAGATAAAATGTCCTCACAAGCACAGATAAGCACATTATGGGTTAAGAAGTTTAGGTTTAAGATTTAGATTTGGTGCATCATTAAGTTTGGATAAGGATTTTGTTGCTTGTCTACAGTATATGGGATTACTGATATTACTAACCTGAAATACTCTTGTGGATCTACTTAAAGGTGTATCTGCAATTCTAATCCAATATACTTTTTGTCAAATTCAGTGAATATCTCCTCATGGTCCGCTAGCTGTCCGTTCTGTGTGTGCCCTGAAAAAAAGTCCGGTGTTCATACACAGCCCTGGCTCTGTAAATGGGAAACAAACAGAGTGGCTCGGACCCAGCCACCAACCCGTTCTCATTCCCAGGTCGTCAAATACCGACGCTTTGTCACATCTCCGGCTCGTGCACAGGACAACACTAATGCTGTGCGTTTGAAGGAGCACTGAAGGAGCGGGTGTATTTGTTTGACTGTTGCATTCAAATATCAACAAGCTTTCTCCAGGACTGTAGACTACACCTTTAAGACAAATCATAGACATGGTTGCCATGTAGTTAGGTAGTCCAACAAAAAAAGGTCACAAGTTTAATCACTGAAACCCTTGTGTCTTTTTAAACGTGTCCTTTAGCCTTGTATTAAACCCTTTTTAACTCACCCTTTGTCTTTCTGGTTAAGAGTCACTTGAATGTAAGTGTGGTTGAGTAGATAAGATGGTGCGTATTCTATCACTTATGAAATGATAAGTGTAGGGTTTTGGCATTGGAAATAGACATAGCAACAGGAATGAAATGGCCCAATCCAGTAAGAAATAAATGAGCAGTCAAACGTACGGATAAGACAAGCTCAAAAATATGGGTGAGCATCAGTACTGCTTTTTTTCTATGGCAGATTGCCTGTGCTTGCCATCTGCTTCTTTGATGCCTGTAGTAGCCTTGTGAATGCCAGTTTCTTCAGCCTCGGGCTAGATGCTGTCTCAAGGTAGACAGCTCATTGAGGGCTTGAACCTACCCCTCTGGGGGGGAGCATGGCAGGACTGCTATGCTGCGCTTCCTGCATAAAAAAGAAATGTTAAATATTGTAACTAATTCATCAATTCTACTACTTTTTTTGGTATAATTCCTGTGAACAAATATTTTTTGACAAAACACAAATCTCTCAATTCAATTCACTTATTCACTTGTTGTTGTTTTTTTATCAAATGGTGTCCAGCCTACACCTACGCATACATCAAGGAATTGACCATTTGCAGCAAATGGTTATACTGGTTTAAAGATTCTGCTTTTTGAGGGAGCTTTCACAGATTTCAAGAAGCAACAGGGATAATGTTAAATCTTAAATCAACAATACCAAAACTATAGCACATAAGGAGGTTGGGGTGGTGGAGAAGCTGTGGCACCAAATGGCGATATCATAAGCATCTTAGCAGAGTAATTGCGAAAAGTTCCCGGTAATAATGGCCACGCTGTACACCTGAATGAACATGATTGGACGTGACTAGTCAGCTGGTAGCCGCACAGCTCTGACTGAGCCAGTGATTGTGAGGCATGAATGAAAACAGCTGATGCAAGCGCAACTTCCGAGCTCTGCCTGAACTAACCAGTTTGCTCAGTAGTTATGAAACTGTAGATGTCCTACTTTTTGCATATTTTTTCCAAGAAGTCTTCTTGGTAAGATCAGCAGGTCAAATCAAATTGATGTTAAAAGTTTGGAGCTGATCAAGTGTCTCTACAGGAGGAAGCTGGAATTAAAGAAGAAAGAAAGTCGATGGATGCTCTTATTTTGATCTCAAGTGCTCTTTGATTACAGTTGCATAGTTTTTAATTAACACTGATGTCAAAAACCATGCGTTTATTGAGTGCCCTAAGGCAAAGTAAATACTTTGAAGTGTTGGTATTGACTCTGAAAAGTGTTTGGTTCACTTGAAAACCAACAATTTGAGTCAAACTCAACAACTGTTGTCACTTAACTACGACTTATTGGTCACTGGATTTATTTTTGACGTTTTATAGCACCAACTCAAGTATCTACCTGTCAGAAACAACAAAAGCAAAAAAGAACATTAGGAGTGGAGAAATAGCACTTTTTCCTCCGCAGTTAATGTAATGCACTCGATCAAAGGAATATATTGTTTCAAAAGAACCATTTTAATTTGAGATGGAACTTTGAAATCATTCTCTACAGTTAAGTCAGACTCTCTTTAATATTCTGCAGTATAGCCTTCACCTATTGTTTATGTTTGTCCGCCACATTCTTCCATGCCTCAGCTCTCTTCTTATACACAGTAAAGGACTCAGAAGAAGTTGTTCTTGAACTCAGGTTCCCGGGTTCCTTTTGGGCTGTGAGTCAGTCAGTGAATTGCAGAAAGGCCAGGCCGTTAAATGTGTGGGAAGATCATCTGGCATTTGCATAGAGGAATATTAATAGGGGCCATGGCTAACTTCACAGGAATTTTTTCATTTGGAAATTGGCTCGTCCACTGAGGTGCTTTTGAAAATGGCTGCCAAGCCTCAAATAATTAGGCGGTGGTAAATATTTCATGATGGAGTGATTTTAACGGTCCTAAAATCTTTGTCAGCTTCATAACTAATGCCAAAATAATGAAGTGACTGCTTTGTGGGCAATAAATAATTATATCTTAACACTGACAAAGTGGCATTAGAAGTGTTATTGTCAAAAGGGTGTGTTTGAACATTAAGTTAAACAGAGACGGGAAGTATTTTGGTATCAAAGACAATATTGTAGCATGTGGTAAATGGAATTTGGTGGGCATGCCAAATCATGCCTAACTCCTTCACTGGCTTTCATATGAAGCATAAACAGCAGATGTGTGAAACAAATGGAACATTTGATGCATGTAAGCGTGGGCATAAAACTACTCATGTAGCTGCATTCGACTCCACATCCACAACCACATCGCCGATGGAAGAGTTCTTTTGGACCTGAGCACCACCTGACAGCTTGAGAGGAGGCTCTGGGCCAATAACCAAAGATGATTTAGAGCACGATTCACTTTCTGTGCGATTTTTCTAATTTAATGTGAGCTGCTGAATCGAAGTTTCCCCCTCATTCCTTCTTCCGATTATGGTCACCTTAGCTGACAACCAGAGAAAGTGAGGTAAGAAAGCGATCACTCTTTCCTTCTTCTTTCCTTCCCATGACTCATCTTTCTGCAGAGACAGGTGTTCCAATTAAGATTGATCTATATGAACATTTACTTTGAAAATTCTACCAATAGCAGTAGATATGTTAATGCAGACATATAACCGTATCACACAACGTCCCCTTCTCGTCTGTTTAGATATTCACAGCGTAATGTAAATGAAGGAGACTGCCTGTGAGCAGCACGCATCCAATTACTGTCTGGGATGCTTAAGGCTGCCACATGATGGACAGCTGAGCAGCCTGGCAGCAGAGGATCTGAAGCTTGGAGTGGGATCTACAGTGGGGAGTGAGGAAAAATTGATTTCGATGCTGAGGCAGAACGAGTCAGGTGTAGTGGAAGCATGTTGAATTATCTTCAAACAGGAATAGTCACTGGTGATGAACAAATCAGTGACACACACTAACACACACACACGCCTCTGGGTGCACTCACCATGTGTGGTATGAGTCACAGAGAAGGTTTGATATTTTCAGGCTGGGAAATAGCATAGATGACTATTCCCTCTTTGCCCCTGTTCTTCTTTAGGAAAAAAAGAAAGACGCCACTGAGGGACTTCTTTTCCAGGACATTTTCAAAGAAGAGACAGTTGGTGGCTGCTGGCATTGCCATGCAGTGTTGCCCCTTCCAAAACATGGTGGAAATATTCATTCAGAGCCTGTTGCAAATTTCCAACAAAACCCACTCTCAACATCAAACAGTTTTCTTGGACAAGGATCACAGAAATTCAGGCAATGGCACTCGATCATTTTAGGTGCTAAAAATACAATTTAGGTGGAGGACGGCCCCTAGAATGTTCTGCATGATCACAAAATAACAAGGACACACAGTGTCATTGATGCGAAGCTCCAAAAACCAGGCCCTGCCATAAACAGTATCGGACCCGCAGTTGCAATCCAACACGCGGCGCGTATTGGCGGGAAAAGTAAAGGCAGCACCAATTAGAGCTGCAGAGGCAGACATGCTGATATGCACCATCTCCAGGCAAGCAAAGGCCCCATTTATACTTAAACTTATACTATGTTATTTCTAGTGTCTCAATGAGACTTAAGACACTTTAATTTACACTTAGCCACATATGTCTCTGTGTCTCTGTGGCCCAGATCACAAATCTGATTGCAATCAGGGTAGGTTCTACTCCAGTCCAGAGCGTGGTGGTAATGTACAGAAGACTGGTTGGTAACGCCAGAAGAAGCACTTTACCAGATTAGTGACAACTATAACAGTTTAGCCAACGTTAGCTAGCAAACAACTTTTCCATTAACGAAATTTCCACAGAACATTTATTAACATAGTCACACCTGAGAGCAGTAAAACTTCCGAATGCGTCTTGGAGAGATGGATGCATTTTCACCATCTGGCTAGAACGTGTCTCAAACCACAACCAGAGGCTGCTTGAACAATCAATAAAAACATACAAGCAGCTGTGGAGGCAATATTGACACTTTTCTGATAATGACGGAACAGCTCACCCTTGTGGGGGATCTGCAGCCTGCTAAACATGAATGAGTTAGTGAGATGAAATCCTGTTCTGTTCGGTGCTTCACATCAAACAAAAAGGTTAGATTTTTCTGAGACAGCAGTCATCCTTGTGGATGAAAGAAAATCTAGGAATTTATCTCACCCAAGTCACCAAAAACATAAAAAAGCATATTTTTCTCACTTACCAGTTGTGGTATCTAGCCATGCAGATAGTCTTGGCTTTTATCTGCTCAGCTTTTGAGATATCCACCTCCACCGCCACCACAACACAATGGTGGTGAATGTAATGCTGCTGGTGGAGCTTAAAGCATTGAAAAATGACATTTGAAAGACTCAGCAGTGTGTCTTTCCAGAGAAATGCTCCCTGTTAATCCACAGACCTTCAGTTTTCACTGTAGCCTCTTCTTAACTGAAGAAATAGCCCCTGTATGAATACTATTGATGCTAAGGTCTGTGGATTATCCTGAGTAACCGGACATTGTTTCTGGTAATTGCTGTTTTTTTCCCTCATTTTTTTCAATTACTTTGAGGGACTGCATAATCAGCAGCTCATTTGCATTTTCTCTCAATTTGTCTCTTCACTTTCTGTTACCAGAAGCATTTTCTAAGCTGTGCTACTTGCAAAAGAACCTTGTTTACTGTAAACTGCAGTGAACAGTGTCTCATTGTACAGGAAGTACGACGGGAACATTAAATCCACGTGAAAATGAGGTTTAAACAATCGGTTCCTTTACAAAAACTTTTTTTCAGTGAAAATTGGTGTCAAATTAATTACGAGATCTAATTTTATGTATTTACACATCACATATGTAGCCTCCTAATCAAAAATAAGAAATCTTATCCCGTAAGGATAGAGTGTGTTTTTGTGTAAGTAACTTAATATGCCTGTGTATGCTTTTGTTTTGGCGGTGGTTTGTTTGTGTGCGTGCATGCATATATTTTCACAAAAGGAAGAGAGTGAACAAATTAAGATGCAGGAGATGTTACCCCTTCTGGGATAAACTGCTTATTAATCTTGCACTTTCACTTGTGCATCATTTACCCCAGCAATCCTGCCAAATGCAGCCACAACTGGCGTTGTAAATACATAAACAGCTCACAAAAATAGTCTTCCTTTGTCCTGTTGTGTCAGAGTAATCACACATTTCCCCCTGCTACTGTTTTCAATAATTCAAGCTGTTTATATCATCCTTAGTTAGAATGCAAAATATGTGTACGCGTCACGTTTATATTTGTCTCGGACAAATGTATCTTCTTTTATTGAACATCTGTCAGTACGTATGTATTTTTTTAAATCAAATTAAAGTAGCAGGGGCTGCCAATCGCAGTGCTCGTCGTTGCTATGTGTGATATGAATATGAAATGACACTGAAGTACTCTGCAGACCTGGGAAGCATCCAACACTGTGTGTCCATCTTACCCTGTTACTTACCCTTCCCCAGGAGATGTGTTTATCATGGTAATCTCTCCGCGAGCAGACTGGGAGTGTGTGCGTGAAGGCATTCGGTGTTCCCCTGCAGGGATTCCCAAGGCCGAGACGTACACAGATTCATACAAACTGCATGGCTGCACCTTGTTCCATGCCTTGTTTATTTCACTACGGTGAATAATGGTTTTATTTTAAACAGTAGTGCACTTTCCTACCCTTGCACCCCCCGCCCCACCCCCCCTTGTTTTCTATAAATGTATAATTCAGGCTAACCAGAAAATGCTGTGTTTCATTTCCCCATGCCACCTTTGAACAAGCATTTAGGATTATGGGCAGTTTGATTTCAGCGCTCGCTCAGATTTATTCAGCCCAGGTAAATTATGAATAAGTATTTTCAAAGCTGTAATTAAAAAATTATCTTACTAAAAAAGTTTTTTTAATGGGCAAACCACAAAAGTTTAAAATGGAATGACCGTGGCCCATTTGCAGAACTTGTCGCTTGTCCATTTATGCAGGTCTTGTGCAAAGCGGTCTGCTGGAGAAAGATAGGTTTCTCCCTGCACTTTTATGTGTTATAACAGAAGAAGTAAGGCAGAGAGGAAGCTAGTTCACAAGTTCACTTTCTATGTTTCTAGGTGTTTTGGATGCAAACGGTCTCCTGACACGCCTCAGGGCTATATGTGAAATTAAAAGCCGTGGGTGACAGTTTGATGCTGCATCTCGACACGAGTCTGAAGGGTTACGCAACCGACTCATTCATTTGGGATGCCAGATCCATTATATGCATGAATCGTCATCATCGTGCTTTTCCATCACATTCGCTTCCCAGGCTGAAATATGCATTATGTTTTCCATTATTATTTTTTTTCCCCTCTCCTCTCCCTCGTGAAAATGCTTGGAAGTTAGCAAAAGTAAGTACACGGTGGAGTGAGGAAATAAGGGTGTATTATAGATATTTATCTGTGTAGGATTCATTTCCAAAAACAGATCCTATACAACACAACAACAACAACACAATTCTTGCCTTAATATATTTTTCCCAATCTTGTAGTTTCTCCATTGTGCCATGGTGTGTTATCTTGAACAATGTGGAGCTCCACAGAAAATATGAGGCAATTCATCCAGAGTTCAATGGTGCTGGTGTGCCACTTAAACATTTTATTGTGCATTACATGAAAGGTCGGGGTCATTGAGTGGACATTTGCTGTGCACTGGGCTGAAATGTGCCAGAGCCTTTACAGCAGCAGCAAAAAAGTCAAGATATACCACCGCATTTCATTCTCTCCCTGCGCACGCAACTCGCTCGCACACACACTCTTGAGATCCGTCCCTGTGGGTGGACAGAACCACTTCCTTATCCACGCTACCTTGCATAATGCCTCTCTGCACTGCGTAGGGTACAGGCAGTGCACCAGCAGTCACAAAGTAGTAGCAGCAACAGCTGGGTTTCTTCAAAGCAAACCCACAGCTCGCTCTCCCAATCCCCAGTCTGCTTTCAGAGTTTGTTGACTTGTTTGGCCCTGAGACCTGAGAGCTAGTACCAGCAAGCGAGGACCCCTGCAGCTACCGCTATAGATCTGCATCGAGGTCTGAAAAAGTTTTCCAGTCAGATGAGCAGGCCAGAGAAAGCGATAGATTTCTCTCGAGGTCAGAGCTCAAGATGTTTGGCACAAGCTCTCTTGCTCTTGCCAACAGGGAGTTGACCTACAAGGCTTGAGGCTGTGTGAGCTCCGTCGGCCTCTGGCATGTGTGCACACCCCGAGGAAAGTAATATCCACAACACTTATAAATAGACAAGGAAATAGATATTGACAAAAGTAAAACTTTCTGAAATAAACATCTCCATGACGCAGAACATTGGCATGCAGACAATGTTTTTTATCATGATTTATACAGTTGATTTGAATTACATGAATAAAGGTTTGGAAATTTATTCTAGAAAGGCTGAAAATGTGAAGTTCTGAATAAGTTGCATAGCTGCAGAGGCTGGGAATGAGCCATGAATGGTTTCTGCACGTCATGCGAGAACATTTTTTACTTTTTTATGGTGAGGTCTGCTCGTACGAGTGTTTCAGGTCGAATTCACCAAATTGTTTTCTTCTTCGCTGCACAAACTTGTTATAAATTGCTCGTTTCAACTTGATGAATGCCAACCTGTTCATGAGGAGATGTCGTCATGTGCGTAATTGTCACCTATCAATTGCTATATAAGGCTACCTGTTCTGCACTATTTGTGGGCAAGTTTCATTCATAAAAATGTTACCCGAGAGTAAAAAGTCAACACATAACAAACAATTAGAAAATCTTAATAGGCTGGCAATGATGTGTCATCAGAGCAGACATGACATTAGATGCTTTAAAATGTCCTGCTCAAACAAAGAGGAACTAGCTCACCTAAATGGAATGCGGTCATTTTGAATGTTTAATTCAATTACACCTGTGCTTTTCCTGCTTGAAAAAGGTCTATAGAATATTATACAGTAGGTGATGTTACACTGTCAGGTGCAGCAGAGGATGATTCTGCACACAGGCCCTGAGGCAGCTGTCAAGAATTTTCCAAGCAACTACTGAACTGTAGAAGTGGCCATAAACAATAAATCATAAAATCTGAAATTTAAAAAAACTAAATGCCTCAGTGAGTTGACGAGCCACGATAATGATGAAATGTTGAACACAATGTTTACTGTAGTTCTTTATTTTTATTTGAGTTTATTTGTGTAACATGTTTTTAACTTCAAATTAATTTAGATTAAGGAAGGGGTTTTCAAAGTCTGACTCTGTGGCCCCCGTCTCAGACAAAACCAAGACAATTGCGCCCCCTTCACCTCCGCCTAACTACTAATTTTTTTTAGCCTGTTTGTTTACATTGTTTTCATTAAAAGTTTGCCGAATTAGCTATTGGCAGCTCCCGTTTGCAAAAGAAACCCATGGATACAGACAACTATCACTATCTACTTTGATACTGAAGAAAACTTAAAAACACTGTGATTCTCAGGCAAGTTGGAGTTATAAAGAACATCTTTTTTTTCTATGATTTCTAGGCAGATTTATGGACATTTATTCGGTATGGACATCGGATAATCATTTCCCCGGAAAGTGTAAGTCACACTGAATCTAAAAATATGTGTTTCATGTCTATGTGTTCTGATATGACTCAGCTGTGACTCCAAGAAGGAGACACAGCATAATTTTGAAGCAAATTATGGCAATCGAGCTCCATGGGTTTTAAAGTACCATTATTACCTCCATGAGCTGTGTGTCACAGCCACTGCTGCAGCTCCAACTGATGGCGATGCTGGCCAAATCAGCAGACAATAACTAACTTCCTCTGTCGAAAATTCAAAATGCGAGAAAATTGGTGAATGCGACGAGTTCTCTTGAGTCACTCGCACGTGCCACTTAGGAACAAATCTGTTCGGTCAAGTGGCTCTGACATGAGGTCCAATGTCTCCACCACTCAACACACTCCACTTCTCCACTTTAGGAACAGTTCTACATACAGTATAGGAAGTGAACTTTAAAAAGCCAGGCTGTACATTACATTAAGCAGAACTATACAAAGCCCTGGAGAGAAGTGGTGGAAAGTAGTTAATACATACCAGCTTTTGCATTCTCTCACAAAAGTTTTGCGAGGGAAAGCAAAACTTTTCTTGCAGAAGTGTAAAAGAAGTCAAAACGCTAAGGTCAATGCGCCGCTGGGTCAGTTGGGCATCTGGTAAAGAAAGCCTTTCACAAGAGAACACAAAAGTTTTATTCATGAAAAAAGGCAGTTACACAAAAATCTACTGTTAAAAACTGATGTGAAGTGTTGACAACCATTTTGGAAATAGCCCTAAATGAGCCTACTTCAGTTTTGAGTATGTATAGATGAAGAAGATATAGGGGGTGGGATATTTTTTTAAGCCTCAAGACAATGAGCCTGAGATATGGATTATACAGCTCAGTATTATGAAGTTGGTCCTGATATTTTATATATTTGATGAACCTTATAGTTTGAAAAGCAAAGCACCTCTATCTTCGAAAGAACTCTTTTCGCCGACAGGCATCGTAAAAAAGATTCACAATAATGGCCTTCCATCAAGATAGCAGTGAATTCTTGTTGTCATATCCACAACTATCCATTAAACACCTGCTCATTCTTCGGCATTCTTAACCCCTGCATGCTTATACAGGCAAGAGTGCCCCCCTGTAAACATTTAGCACAACAATTCTGCTCTGTCACCAGTGATAGATGCACAGGTAAAAACTGCAATATTGGCATCCAAACAATAGGCGAGGCACTATAGTTAAGTATTTCTCCTGAGAAATCTAAAATTATGTTCTCTCAAGGACATTGCCGACCGAGCATAAAAAAAAGGAGGAAAAAAATGGAAAGGGGAGGAGGAAATTGCAGAGCACCCTGTTTTGCTCCCCAGCTGTTTATACAGTGCTGCAGAGGCTGTAAATTCTAAAGAGCTGAAGCATATTGGGCATCATCTCCGGCACCCATCATTCCAGAAATTGCCTCTCTTTACCCCTCTCTCTGGAGAAGCACACAGTTCATTGCAGTGCCTGCGGATCCCTTTGCACTGTCACTTTGGTGGTGACACTCGGGGGCCCCATAAACAACCAGCCTCTACAATATCTCAAGGGTAGGAGCCTGGATTGGACGCCTGCCTCCTCAAAGATATAAAGGGTAATAATATTTTCCTTACCTACACCTTTTTCCGCGCCTCGTGGCTGGGGTTGCTGGGCTTTAAGCGACAACATGAAAGCTGGGGGC
This sequence comes from Oplegnathus fasciatus, assembly GCA_003416845.1. Taxonomy (NCBI): domain Eukaryota; kingdom Metazoa; phylum Chordata; class Actinopteri; order Centrarchiformes; family Oplegnathidae; genus Oplegnathus; species Oplegnathus fasciatus. Next base: position 1,765,102 of record NTHP01000047.1, on the reverse strand, counting down.
TACTCAAAGTCCCATTTTAAGAGCATTGAATCTATATGTGAGAGACCATTTTGCTCTCTGCAAACATATCTGCAGCTGGGCGATAACTTTGACTTGTTTTCATATCGCAGCATGCAGGATGTTGGAGTGTGAAAGTACAAAATCTTCAGCCAAAGCAATCTGGCTAATCGTGTGCAACTGTATTTTAGGGCTTAATTTATTATAACCACGACAATTTGTACTGTATGAAAAATAATAATAAAGGGTAGGAATATAAAAACACTCCAACTACTTACTTCAACTGTCCTGCTTCATTCATTTGAGCAGAGCAAGTAAAACATCCAACTGACAAAAAGCTGTGTAGTACCTTCATTTACTTTTTCACTGTGAAATGAAAGCTTCATTTAGGCTTTAATGGAACATATTTAGAGATGAGGTATGAAAAGCAGTTCACCATCTAATACAGTACCTCCCAACCTTTTTGGCTTGTGACCTCTCAAAACAAAACAGTGTCTGCCCGTGACCCCCTTGTCACCAGCTGCCTACTGGTTGTGAATTAAAAAGTCATTTTTTGTCTCGTTTTATTTGAATAATGTTCAGAGTCCTTTAGAAGTTATATCACCCAGTAATTTACAAGAAAAAGAGCAAAGATTAGAAGAAAGTCCGTACAAACATTTGCACTACAAAATGTAGCAGAAATCATTTTTTTCCTACATTTCTCTCCTGTTTATCTCATGACCCATCAGATTTGCGATCCACTGTGGGGGTCCCGACCCCCAGGTTAGGAGCCACTAATCTAACTAATCTATATTGATTTCGGCCACATCCAATCAGTTGATGACTGCTGATGAGTAGCATGTACATTCTTTCTGATAAGCTACAGTTAATTAAATCAAGACTGTGCAACCGTTTGAGAAAATAAAAAATGAAATCTTGAATAAAATGTTGAATTCGGGGGGTTTTGCTGCTACAGCCTTACTTGGTCTGGTAATACCATTGGCTTACGGTGGCTAATGCTAGCTGATGTTATCAAACTTTATTAAACTTTATAGATATTGTTATATAATGGACATTACTGAGTCAGTTTCCTGATCAAATGGCTCTTCTTCACTTGTGGCACTGTCACAGGTGAACATTTCTTTCATCACAAAAGAAAAAAAGAGAAAGAAGAAGTAAACATGTCGTACCTCACCGTGAGACATGTTTGTGGTTTCCCGCTTGTGGTCCCATTCCACTTGCTCTCAGTCAGGTTGCCTAATGATGATGTCTCTAAAGCGAACTCAAGAATCTCTTAAAGAAAATCAATGTGCCAAACTGACCATATAAATATTCAACATAAAAATGCAGATTCATTGAACGACACAATCGGATCACACCTGCCCTACTGCACACAGCTCATCTGAGCTACTTAGCTTACAAACGTAAGCGTCTCGCCAGGATTGACTGCAAATCTGTCAATCTCTTTCACTCTGTTAGTATATCTCTTGAATTTTAATTCTTCACAAGGTCACATAGGAGATCTGTGGCTTCTTCACACTGGCTAATTATCCCAGTGCCGTCTTTTATTGAATCTGACACTTTGAAGGGCTTTCTGTTGGCCCATCCCTCATTTTTAATAGTATTGATTTTTCACCGATCATATCAGGCCTTGCATTTGCAAAAAAGATGCTGCCAGCTTTTTATTCCCTCCCGCTCTCATCCACCTCGCAGCCTTTCGCTTTTATTCCTGTCCAAAGTGTTTCAGAGCTGGCAGAATTGTAACTGCAAACACGCATCTTCTGCTCAGCAATTATCAAAGGGGGCAGAGTGGGAGAGGAATTGATCTGCCGGCTCGCGGTACAGTAAACAAAGCCTCCCTGTCCCGTGTGTGCTGAGCAATTATGAAGTGCAAGAAGTAGCAGGTTTTGCATGAGCTATAAAAAGAATAAAAACAGTTGGAGCCAGAAAGGTGCCAGCAAAGAAACACTTACAATTAGCTTTAATAATGCGTTGCAGCTACATCTAATAAGATCTTTTTCAACACACATCCTTGATATTGACATGTTGTTGCACAGGTGGATCCACTACGTCTTTGTCAGGGGCGACGTCCTCTATAGGCGCAGCGCAAACAGCTTCCCAAAGAAAACAGAAGCATTTTCCCCATTTCCCACGTCACTTTCCACACAGCTATTCAATTCATTCCATTGTTTTCTGTGAGCTTGTTCGTCACCTCTCTCTCTCTCTCTCTCTCTCTCATGTCCGCCTTCTATGTCACTCTATTGTCTTTTGCCCCTCTGTAGAATCCATTCATGCAACATTAGATTTAAACTCTGATATGCTATGTCCCTGGGCGCTCGGCAGAGATGGATATATGAATAGCATTTAGGAAAATAAATTGATCTTTGATGCTTGTCCTTCAGGGGAAGATTATGTGACATTGGTTACTGTCAACAGTCTGTTCTATTTCTATTTTAGCTGAGCGCCATGGGTGAAAATACACTCATGAGGTCCATTGGAATCGAAACGAAATGGGCTATTACCCTTCAATGTGATATTTCTGAGGCGATGGAAATGAAAAGAGGTCTCTCATTTGTGCTGCAGTGATGTGGTTATAGCTCTGATGCATATAGTCGGAGGGAACCTGTGAGGTCCACATTTATCAGTTGTTAAGTATGTTTGGAATATTAAGTGTTTTACCAAATGGGGAATATGAGATACAAGGATAAAACATGTTGTATTCATAAAGATAATGTGCTGTGAAATTTGCTGGTACAATTTTTACAATTAGGTGTTGATGTATTCTGTATGTCTTGTAGAATCGCCACACATTGGCGTTTAATAAAGTCAGATTTTTACATAAGCCATATCTGACTCCCCCCCCTCCCTCTTTTCTGTTCTCCAATTGCACATGAGTAATAGAGACCATCTGCCTAAAAGATCACAGTCAGCAGAAAGGCATCGCAAGGGCCGCGAAGATTTCAATTATCAATATACCATTTAATACATCGCCGCCAGGCCAAACAGCCTGGCATCTCGACAGGGCGAGATGGAGAATGTTATTTCTCAAACACATCAGCAGATAGCTGCAATTTGGCATTGGGGTGCAGCGGGGTTCAAACCAGCCTCCATCCATCAAACTGTACTTGGATCATAGAGAGGCAGGAAACCCTTTACTTGCACATGGGCAATCGTGTTAGAGCGCACACAGGGTTGATCACAAAAGCACAGCACCCCTCTGAGAGCTGCGTTTGATTCTTGTGATCAAGAGATAGGGAACACTATAGTAGATGTGTCAGCCGCTGCATGAATGCCTTTGATTCCTATAAGAGGATATGGCCATCGTTGCACTGATATGATTCTTCTTGTATTCCAGTTTGGCTTTACAAGAAACACTAATCCACACTTAGATGCATATTGTGTAGCAGCCCCACTGTATGGAAGACAAATGACCTGAGGTTGGTTTCTCAAAGAATCCGAGTAGATAATGTAAATGTACAAAAGTGTTTCTTGGTAGCATTGGTGCACGGATGTAAAGGATAATTCCGGTTTAGTGCACATAGGTTCTCATTTAGTAGTTAGTAATTGTGGAGATCTGGGAACACAGCTACAACAGGAAAACTACAACTACGGTGAGTACAGTAGGTCAAAGTTGAACCAGGAAAAGCCCCTTTATAGTGCAATCGTGAGAGAAACATGGTGAAATCTTTGGTCAATCAAAAATGGACTTCTTATATCAAAGTTCACTGTCAGTGGATTTAAAGCTTTGACGATCAAAGACAGGAATTTCTGACAGTGTCAAAAATGTATCTTTTAAAGTGACAGTTGCCATGATCATCACACTCTCCTCCTTCTCCTATTTGGAAGTTTTTCAATGCAACATTATTGCCAAAGTCCTTTTTTTTTGCAACATTTTTAGCCATGCTAGCGGCATGGTTCTATGGATGACAATTTTGGTCTGTCTTTGGTTTATGACCAAATATCTGCAAAACTAAAGACATCTCAGCCTCAGCTGTACTTTGTGTTTTGTTTTGAGTTAATTACCAAATGCTAAACTAAGATAGTGACCATGGTAAACGTTACTTAATAACATTTTGCCCTTAAGCTTCATAGAGCTGCTAGTATGCTGCAGACTGTACTCTCATGGTAGCGTTATGATTCATGATACAGCCTGACAGGTTCGTGACAAAGACAAGATTGTTTTCATCGCACGGTCTATGGATGCACGGTCTGTAACCTGTGATGGATGCTTACAGACAGTTTGGGTAATAGTTTTAGCATTCATCTTCTGTCTCTTTTCCACATAAGTTTGGCTAACCTGGGGCTTTGTTTAAAAATCTGTATGACCATCTAACCATTCATATTCCACACTCTGACTTCGTCTTGATCCAGATCTCAGCAATTAAACAGGTGAGCACAATGTTATTATTACCAGTAGGAATGATGGCAAAAACTATGAAAATACAGCCCATGTTATACTAAAATGTATCCTTTATTGCCAGTTACATGGTAACAAAGTACAAGCACAAACACTCAGATACACTATAACGCTACAGACAATGAATTGTTGATGTAACATACAGTATAAACACTACATTAAATTAGCATGTTGTAGAGTCTGGTTGCAGCTGTAGAGCAGGAATGGTGACAAGTGAAGCATAAAGTAGTTACACTCAATAATGTATAATTCCTGAGGCTGAAACGTGTCATGCTGTGAAAGATTTGTGCGAGGAAATGGCGGCTCAGTGTGGAACTGCTGCATCAGGAGAACTCGGAAAGCTCTGCTGCTCTCGTAACTTCTTCATTAGCTGGAGGTGCACTGGAGCAATCACATGTTAGAGCATTATCTGAGCCACTGTGGAAAGAGCGTACCAACAGAGAGGTTTTTGTGTCCACGTCTGAGTGCGTCTACACGTTGACAGACAGATGGACAGGTACCTGTATGTGTATGCCTGCACCTGCCTGTCACCTGCCTGTCAACTGCCTGTCATGAGTGTCTGTACTCAGGTGTGTGTGTGTGTGTGTGTGTGTATATATATATATAGTCTTTGTGTGTCTGTTCCTTTGGAGTGTCACTGTTTTCAGATCATGGTTTCGTAGCTTGAGTCTTAAGCTTTCACCATTTGGCAGAGAGAGAATTCAAATAACCAGCTTTGCACTGGGACTTTTGTATTTGACTTGGATGTTTACCAAGACTACACAGTGGAAACCTGTGTGAAATTTCCATTCCAACTCTATAACACTTTTATAATATAATGTGATAATAACGGTTGTTGTACTGAAAACGTCCTAAACCCCCCCC
>NTHP01000047.1:1666122-1753726 GCA_003416845.1 Oplegnathus fasciatus | reverse complement strand
AAAAAAAAAAAGAAGTATTTTTGCATTTACACACATTAAAAGCCTTCAAAAGGTCAAATCAAATTGTTTGACATGAGTTATGCCCAATATCAGCATGAATCAGTTGGAAGGCAAATCATCCAAAATTTTACATTTTAGACTTGAAGCTCACAGCACGGTGAAACTATTTGCACAGCCATGGGGAAGAGAACTATATTTTTGAAGGGGAATAGGAATTTTACTCTGATAAAATATCAGACTACAGCCCACTGTTACGGCTCAGTTTCTTTCCTAAACACGGTGGTCACTTAACATGATTTGCATTAATGTGCGTGCGTTTGCTCTTGCTCCAGTTGGTCGCTGTGACTGATATTGTTTTGGGATATTCACATAGCGGGAAGGAAAACTGAATTGCCTAATGTACTGCAGAGAACAAAATGTTTCGTAAATGTATTATTTGGCTTAATGAGACTGCCTCGGACGGTGGTGTACCTCCACTGTTTGGCCGAGCTGCAGCTATCTTTCAGCACACTAACTCTTTTATCACTGCAGCAATTTTCAGCAAATAATAAGTGGTTATTTTACAGAGAAAAACTGTAATATTGACTATTTGTTATCATCAATTTTTTTTAACTGAGTCCCCTCCTTAAACCGCATACCTTTCACTGAGATTACTGTGTAAAATTCATATATCTTCTTCAACAGGCTGACGTTTAATAACACCAATTATACAGTAACTGGAGGCAGAGAGGGTGAAAAAGAGAGAGGGACACGGAGGGAAAGCAAGGCACAATTGGAGAGCATGAACAGTGGGGCTGAGATATGATAGCCATTACAGAGATGGCAGCTTTGGCCAGGTCGAGGACATGGAGGTCATTCGCAGTGGGACTTGGCCACACATACACTTTCACCTGCCAAGCAGCAAAGGCAACTTCAATAGCTGGGCAACACATGGCTACAAAAGGCAAGAGGAGGGCTGTCCTTGGCTGCTGTGCATTCAACAATGTCATCCACACAACAGACGGATACATATAACTCCGACTACAGTTGTGAAATGCTGTTCACATTGGCAAAACCTTACATTACACGCTTTGACCTCTCCAAAACAGGCTTACAATGTAAGATCAAGCAGATGTGTTTCACATAGTTAAATATGTCAGACTGGTGATCAGCTGGCATATTATGTGTGACTAACTGTCTCCTTGATGGTGTACCAATTGGTATCCAGTGTTGGGCAAATTACTGAAAATATAATCAATTACTCTTTAAATTGCTAACTGAAAAAAGTCATTACGTTACTCAGTGGCAAAAGTACCTAGTTACATCACTCCTTACATTACTTACTCATTACTATGCACACTCTTGTCGAACAATCCCCACGTATTCTTAATTTAACAGATGTACAAATAGAAAACAAGACATTGTGTCTCAACAAGCAGCCAACATATGGTTGTTAAGGTATTTAGTGGCCAACAGCTAACAGCTAACAGCTAACGTTAATCTGGTGACCGTAAGCATAAAAAGCACCCCAAAAGTTCACACACCCTCAAACTGTGAACAAACCCTGATTTAGCAGTGGCTAACGTCTAGTTTAGAAGACAGAACATATAAATAAAACAACTTTAGTAACGAAATCTGAACACAAGTGGTCAGCTGGAGACGCATGACAGACACAGGTGTGAAGTGCGATGTGTCTTGGCTGTCCATTTGTGTTCGGATCACCGAATTGCATTTTAAAATCAAGTCTAAACAGGGTCTTAGTGACTTTCTCGCTAGATCTGGGACTGTAGTAGGTGGAGCCAGAGGAGCATGATTTTTTCACAGATTATCTGTCTCGTGTACTACTCTCAGGACATAGGGACAGTTTTAGTAAATATGATAAAAAGTTAAGTTTTATACAGGTTACCTACTTCTGCTTTAACTCCTCTCCCTTGAACAGAGTCGGCAATATGTCTCAGTGAAAGAGCTCTCATGTGGCTGTGGCTCTCTGGACTGACTGTGTGCCAGACAGACACATGAATGAGCTGCGAACATGTTCAGCTAACAACCGATCCCTGTTGTTTGTCCGAGGAGCTCAGAAAATTGTTCAACTTGACTATATACGTTTTATTTTTTCTCAAATAAAGAGTTTACACAAGTGAGTTTATTCCAGGGTCTGGCTCTTCGGTTCCAACAGTCTATACAACAGCCTACATTTTTGAAATTAGATGTAGATACATATTGATGACATCCTGAAAACTAATAATTTCATGTATGCTAACTCAGTGATACTCAGGGAGATGCAGAGATATTCTGGAGGAAAGTCTTTGCTAAAGATATCCTCCCTTCACTCTCTCTTGTCATTTTGAATTCTGACAATGCGGCTTCAGACGAGAATGTGGCTTCCCTTATTGACTGGCACTGCAGTCATTTTAAATGAAGCAATTTTGAATCATCCATGGCCCAGTGGAGTGTTAAACATGTAGTCTGCAATTAAGCGATGATAACAAATGCGGCATTAAAACTCCGGGGCATATTCTGTCAGTCCCTGATAAATAAAATGTTTAGATTGACTGTGGGGGATGCTTAGTAAGTGTGCTTTCAACGAAAGCGTAAGCAGGCAATTTCAACAAGAAAAATGCCACTGCCTGTGAGTGACAGAGCCATGTGTTAATATGATTCTAATGCACTGCAGAGGCATGGGGAAAAAAATAATAACTAGATGGAATAAATTCATTTCAGGAAATGCTGAAAGAAATAAATCTACATCCCAAATGTCAAACAAGATATTGAAAGAAGATGGAGTGTCAAAGGCAGCCTGACTTCTTCAACTACATCAAGGCACCTTGAGTGCGGTGGACATTAATGTATTCCAAACACCAAGACAGTTTCTTAGAGCCCAGCTGTCCCTGGCTGCGACCCAACCGCCAATCATCTTGCAGAGACAGACTCATTCCAAAGTTGAGCCCAAGGCAGAGTTGAAGCAGAGTACAAACATGAAGGAGAACCCATATGGGAAAGGAACGAGGTGAAGGGAAGAGAAAAAAAAAGAAATAAAATGTGGAGTCCGGGAAGTGAAAGATAGCCCCTGGTGGAGTTAAAGCTGTGTGTAAAATACCTCTGGCTTTCAGACATGTCTTTGATTTGATTTATTTGATGACCTTAAAAACGCAGCAGGAACAAATGAAAACATGAAGGATGCCTCAAGAATGAAGAGATGTAGTTTGTCTCACAGCTGCAGTGTAATGGAAATTAATAAATACAGATCAGAAGTCACAACCTGGCAAGCAGTACAATTCTGCCACACTTACAGTAGTGTTACTATGATAATAAAGAAATGCTCCGACCTTCAGTTCTAATAACTGTCAGTGTCTTATCATCTGACTCTCGCTTTCCATTCCAGCACATTCATTTTGTTTATTTTTAATAAAACTGAATTGGAGTCAAGTGAGCAAACAAGCCGGCAGATATTTTGGCGGGCGACAATCGCGGTCAAATGTTGGAGGTAATGCTCCGCCCGGTTGCAATTCGCCATTAAAAATAAGAAGAAGAATAAAAGGTCAAATGTTACGATCGCCATTTCCAGTAAGTGCACAACGGCACTACCCTGTCAAAATCCACGCCCTACGCAAGTAAGTACACAGTGTACACAGTGTACTACATGAAAGTGTACCAATGGAAATATCCGAATTAAGACACAGCGACTGTCTCCAGCTGACATTTTAATGTCTCCGGCTGACTCATTTTAAAACAAGACTCTTAAAAGGCGTTTTAAACGTGCACTTGATGGCTACGGGCAAGATATCGTGCTAAAAGGCTGAAGCTAAAGCTTAAGCTAGCTTACACACTTGGACAAGCAAGAGAGGTTAGATTTATTTTGCTCAGGTGGTTTTGGACAGGCCCTCCCAACTCTTTGAATATCTGAAATTTATAATATTATAGTATTATTATTATTATTATTATATATGAAAATTCAAAGCTTGACAGGCCTGCCAACCCTAAGCTATGTTTTGGGGAAGGGTTTGGTAAATGGTCAGTTCAAAATTAACAGTAATAAACATACAGCATCTTGTAGAACGGCAGTTAGCAGAACAGCTGGTGAGGGTCTTTCCTGCATTTCATGACACCAACTTTTATAGAACTTATAGAGGCAATGTTCACAGAAAAGAGAGGTATCAGTATGTTTTGTCCAAAGTGCTCCTTCTCCTGTGGGCTCCACTCTTGTGTTTGTCTTGTAAGACTTTCTTGAAGCAATATTCACAGAAAAGAGAGGTGTCAGTATGTTTTGTCCAAAGTGCTCCTCCCCCCCCGGGCTCCACTCCTGCATTTGTCTTGTAAGACTTTGGTTTCAGTGATACTGACCCTCACAGTCCCTTTCTCAGTGCAGCAGTGGAATAGAGAAGGAGTCGAGGTGGGGAAATTGTCCTTGAAACAAGTAACAATGGCTTCAAGTGGAATGTGACACGCGTCTCGAGGGTCTGACAATATTAATCTATCTGCCAATCACCACAGGCACCCAGTCCACTCCAGCACCCCCAGAGTGTGTATTAATTAAGATGCTGTCACGCTAAACGAAGAAGTATTTGGTGCATAACAAGACAGTATCTCTAAAGTCATTATCCTGGACACTACGTGGGTAGCAGAATGCTTTTATGTTATTACTCAAGCGACATTTTTTTACAACATTTTTTGGTGACATTCTTATGCGGGGTAGGTTTATGAAATAATGCACTGTGAATGTACCTGTCAAGACTAGTCTCTCCACTGCTGTATATGTAATGAAACAAAATGAATTTTTATAGTTAATTCATCACTTTAACATAGTCTTTGTCTGCAGTGTCAAAAACTAGTTGTGCTTTTTTAGCCAGAGCACGTAGGAAACAAGTAAAATCCAACATTTCTGTCAAATCGAGCCTCCAATCTAAAAGGGGATGGAAGTGAAGGACATTGTGTGCGCCAGCTGACCGTGTTTCCACAGCTCAGCTATATAAAGAACGTGGTAATGTGACTCAATGACAGGCACTTGGCAAAAAATGAGGCTACCTTCCTCAAGGGTCCCTGTCCGTTTCAGACGATAATTGAAAATAATGTAAAAATAGTCGTGTGCTGCGGACATGGGTTAACTCTCTGAGGACAAGGTCAAACCCTCTCCCTTTACTTTAATTTCCACATGATTAATTACACACCCCAAGTTGGTTGGGAAGCGTGTTTTACAAGTTCTGCAGGATGTTCTACACTGATTCCTTAAGCTAATTTGATTAAACCACGCTGGGACATCGGTTCTGAGGGTGGAGGTAAATGAGATGTACATATGTAATACAAGACAAATGCAAACACGGACCTGCTTCATTCATGCATTGCAGCGCGGTTGATGTTTCTTCTCTCTGTTTCCCACCTCCCTCCTTACATATTGACACGAGAGCCTAAAATCTGATCATCTCAAAGCTGATTGTCCTCCAGAGAAGGATAACAGACAGACAGACTGTGAAATCAAAATGTCCACACCAATCAACTGTTAGATTTCAAGTACATCACATGCAGGGTTTTGTTGCTATGGACACTGCTGGTATGAGGAGCACCAGTGACATAAATCAAATCCCAAGACAGAGACGGGCAGTTTGATCTCAGATAATTGCTCTGACTCTTGACTCCCAGATATTTTTCACCCAGTAAAATAATTTAATCTTTATCAACAATAAATCAGGAAATAAACGATATTCTTAGATTATAATGAGTGTTTCAGCCCTTAATCTTCTTAGAAATCCGTGATACGGCCGGAGTAATCCCACTTTGATTTTCTGACTGATCAGAGGAACATGATTCTAATCTAGAGGTCCAATAGGATTACGTAAATAATGAGCATGATTACACAACAACACAAGGCTGAACTCATACTGTTAATTCAATCACCACATGTAAAACCTGACACATTTACCCTCAGTAATGGCTTTGAATTAAGAGTATAAATTCTCTTCCAGTGCATTTCACCACTGATAAGTAGCTAGTATTAGAATTAGACACTTCACCTACATCTGTAATGCATTTCTGTTGTTTCAAACTACTTAATCAACACTCACATAGGCAATAGAAGCAAAGTAAATCAAGCACATGCAGCACTTGCATAGAAACATAATGCACCTGCAGCTTAAGTATACAGTACAAATGGATCCTCTTATTTGAAATGTATGCATTGACTGAACATTAAAACATTATATTTCCGATATAGTACAAAATACTTAATATTAAATAAAAATATGTTTATGTATGAATTGAGTCTGTGATTGACATGTGGTGTTATTCATGTCCTTCCCAGGTCTCCCAAGCATTTACTCAGCAACACTTCAAAAGCTTCCACAACACACAGAGTGGGTGCATGATTAATGTCATTTACTGCTAACCACCCTTACTTACTAATGGACGCACTGTAATGCACTCTAACTCTCAACTCTCTTGGGCTTTAAAAGGCTTTCAAGTTGTTGTATTTGATTTCAGTAGGATTTTTAATGCGTCTACTTTCCAGTGGCAACTCGCAAATGCCTTAGCCCTCGTTGCCTCGCATTAACACTTGCTCTAAAGCTGTTGCGAGCCTGATTGAGCAGTCCATCTTGCTAAAATCTCCTCAGCGTCTCGCAGGCTCAGTTCACACTGGCAAGGGCAAATCAGATGAGTGTAGCTTATGGCATGGTATGCAGTCGTATGTCAAACTCTAGTGTAGTCGTGGAAGTAGCAATATATACATTGTGTGTGTGTGTGTGTGTGTGTGTGTGTGTGTGTTTGGACAGAGGTAAAGAGAAAATGGCAAGGAGGGAAAGTAATAATGAAAGTTTTAAGTGGCTCAGTCCTTTACTGCAAGCGAGATCAGTCAAACTTTGAAGTTGGAAAAAGAAACATTCCAAAATCAACAGCCCCTGTAATCTACAAACACAACAGAGACAGAGAGTTGCTAGCGGGAGCCAGTGCCAAAGGGAGATCCAAGGCAACTTCAGATTTGTCAGTTCACACGCACACAAACAGGCACAGGCGCACACTCATACTCTCCCAGCTCTCCTAACAAACACACACACTAACAGGAAGAGACGCACACATACCCCCAAAGACACATTCACTTTCAGACACAAATGTGTGTCTTCGCATTCATACACACACGCAAACTACAGAGGACAGACTACTGGGGTTTGTTGTCAAGATATCATAAAGACAAAGAGCCAGCCTCCTCTCGGGATGACTGAATTTGATCAAAGCAAAGCTTTGTTCCAAGTCAGGATCACTTTTCAACTTCTTAAGCTAATGAACAGTTTATGCTGGCTAATGAAGTCGTCAGCGGCTAATGAAGTTGACAGTGTTTTTGTGTTGTTCACAGCACATTCTAAGAATAACATTGTTACAGTATTGCCGTACAAAGCCCAACAGGGGCGAGAAGTGAGAAAGAGGAAAATGATTTCACAGTCTGTCTCCCGTCCCGCCACGAGAATGAGCGTGTCAAGGATAATCAATGTTCCCGTATTTTTGGATCATTTAATTCCTACAGTTCTCCTTCAGTGATGACGAATGTCACATGTAGAAGGGAACAGAAAATCTCTCCCCCACATGCTCTCAACTGTAGCTATGCCTCGAAGCTGCCAACCCGCCACCCCCAGCAGGCCACTTGGCCATATTGTTGATGTGCTATAAAATACAACTGTAATTGTCCATTAATCTAAGGTTGATCAGCATTCATTACGGTGCATGCAGGGAGGCCATTGAAACACTGCATGCCTTGTATTACATAATTTTACACAGTGGCTTGATGGCTTAGTTTACAAGAAGGCTACATTTATTATGTTGGTATAATTCTTGTTCAGAGAGAGAGAGTGAATGGTCTCCCAGTCTATACACAAAATTAGCTTCAAGATATGGAGAAAATATGCAATAGTGCAATAATGATATGAAATCCAATTTAATACCTACGTGTTCCATTTTGTGGCTGTAAATGTAGACCCTGAAAATGAATGCCCTCTAATGCCTGTGTGAAATGTAATCTAAGTATAAATGGAAGGAGTCTCTGTCTGTCTGTCTGTCTGTCTGTCCTTCGATTATCTCGACAACCGTTCATCCGATCGACTTCACACTTGGCAGGTGTATTGCTGAGGACCCAAGAAAGTGCAGTGTCAAGTGTGAAGTTGTTTGGACGAGCGGTTCTCGAGAAAGCTGCATGCAGCAATACCGGAGGCCACGAAATCAGCATGGCAACGGGCACATTTTGAACGGGCACTGCACTAGTGTAAATGAAGTAAGATTATTTTCCATTGTTTAGAGTATTAATTGATACATTTCTATGTATTATGGCTTTGAGCTATGCTAACATCAGCATGCTAACATACTCACAATGTCAGTACTAACAAGGTTTAGCAGGTATTATGTTTACCATGTTCGCCATCTTAGTTTAGCATGTTAGCGTTAGCATGCTATATGCTAATAAGCACTAAACACACAGTACAGTTATGGTTGATGGGAATGTCATTAGTTTTGCAGGTGTTTGGTCATAAACCAAAGTACTGGAAAAAAAAATTGACCTGATGATGGCACTACATGAAAAGTCAGAGGGTCGCTAAAGTTATTTCAATTCATTTCAATTGGGACATGAATGTCTGCACCAATCCATCCAATAGCTGTCACGACATTTCACTCAAAACCACAAAAGTCAACCTCATGGTGGCGCTAGAGGAAAGGTCAGGGGATCATCAAAGTCATTATGATTCATCCTCTGGGGACCATGAATGTCTGCACAAAATTTCAAGGCAATCCTTTCAAAAGTTGAGATCTTTCAGTGTAGACAAAAGTGTAAGTATAAATTTTATTTAGGCCATCTGGGTTCTGCAGATGATTCCACATTAGATTTCAGCTTTCAACAGCTGAGCTTAAAACTTACTCATGAAAACCAACAAGACCATGGGTTGGATTTTGGATAAAAGGATAATGGTACCTGAATATGCACATCTGTTGTTTTGTTTGCCACCTGGAAATTTGTTCCACCAGCATTCTGATCCGACCTATTGTGATACTGTACCCCTGCAATGTGTTAACCACGTGTGTTCATCTGCCAGAGACAATACAAATACAATATATTGTGCACACCTAATTGAAATGAATCAAACTTCTTTGTTTCACAGTGAGAAAGAGCTGCACTGTCCTTTGGATAAAGCATGGTTATACTGTAAGTAAGATCCTGCACCACCTGCCAATCTCCTCCTTGTAATAAAAGTGTGCTTGCTCAAACAAAAGACGGTACGTGCCTTCCACTACATTGGCATAGCAAAGAGAGGGAAGTCACAAATCACTTATGGCCGAGAGACAGTTTTACTGCGGCAGTAACTCTCCCTCTTCACAGAAACACACACACCAACACTGCGGGTCCTGCCGCGGCGGCATGGTTGCTAGGAAACACCTTGGGGCCAGCTCCCTTAGTATCTGACCTGATTAGTTAATTGCAAAAAGTGAGCAAGTGGCAAAATTGCTCTAACAGCCATCGACTCACTCAGGTTGCAACTCTCCAGTCTTTAGCAGGTGATGGCTGTTTAACACCACCTCCTTAGTTAGCATGTTTTAACACATTAAGAAACGGGATAAAAAAGTGTGTGCTGTAGCTCAGTAGACTAACTGTGCCTGAGTGCACCAGTCGTGTTGAAGTGGAAAAAGCTGTTAATGATCCATTAAAGGAATAATTCTCTTTGTTGCCAAGGTTAGCATATAAGTAGGACAACCAGCAAAGGTGACATTTAATAGTACAGCTAACTGCAGTAAGTTAGAGTTTGATTTGTTTGTTTGTTTTTGTTTGTAATTAAGTTGTAATTAAGAAGTCTGGTATTTGCTGGTTCAATGAGACCCTATTTTAACATCAGACATGCTAATAGGTAATATTAGCACAAGGCTAGCTGGCATCAGTGTTTTTTAGCAGCAAATATGCCCACATTACATTAGTTAATTTACTAAAAGATATCAAGATAATGGCACTGGTTCAAATGTTTGCTATAAAAAGCTACCTACCAGTACATTGCTAAAGAACTTGAAAACACTGGTGTGCTTACATGCATTTGGGTCAAATATTACAACTATTGAACCAATTTGGCAAGACAACAATGCAGCTATGAGTTGACATAGAATTTTTCTCAGTTAAACTATTAAAAGTTACCTCCAGGACCAGCTAGTTGGAGCAGTTGAATATATCATTTTTTCTAGGCGCTCTTGACTCTCCTCCTCTTCACCATTTCCCTCCAAAAATGACATTTTCTCATCACATTATTAAAAACAAATTATTTACGTTTCTTTGTCACCTAAAATAAGTTGCATGCTTCTCAACATTTAAGACAAATGTGTTCCGCACCCGTCTAAAGTGGTTGTTCCCTGGGCCTCATTTAATTTGAAGTATTTTGGCGGCAAAGTTGTCAGTAGGCACATTGAGACAATATTGATTAAATGTTTGTATTTCAATGTTGAAACATAACCCAAATGGCTTTTTTTTTCAGCATTTGAACTGTGACTGCTGTAGAAATGTTGATTTAAAGTAGATTTTTCAACCTCAACCATATACCAGCCTTTCTTACCATAACTCAATGCTGAATTAACAACTTCTGCTATCTGGGTAGCTATAAAACTTACTGAACTGACAGCACAATCACTTTCACCAGACAGTAAAGCAAAGATTTGCTCAGGTCGAAAGGCAGTCATAGTGCAATCATGTACACAGCCATTGTGAAGTATGGTTTAATGTCTTCTCTTCTCTACTACCCAGTTGTAAAGTACATGTTCATGAGATGGATGCCAAAGGATGTATGACACTCAGTTCATTAGATACATGATCTGTTTACCATAACACATGCACATGACAGTGAGTTGCTTCTATAGGGATTGATATATGATATACCTCACGGCCTTTGTGACTCCACTCCCCAAAGAGCTTGTAAATTATATGTAAATATCACTTTCAGCACCAGTGTGATTTTTCCGTTCACTAGACCCATCCTTCATCAGTCCTCCTTTTGAAATATAGGTGGGAGGAGACTTTGACTTGTGCCAGAAAATGACCTTTGCCTCAGAAAGGAGTCATTGGTAACCCAATTAAAAGGAAATGTCACGCTGGTAATTGCGTCTCACAATGTGAATCATCCGCGCGGGGTGGCTCGCACTGAATCCAGGGACGGGGTGATATGTGGCATTGAAGTCCCACCGCCTCACTGTCGTTCCCTGTCCTTCTCATGCACTCTCTCCAACTACCCAATTCTCAATTTTTTCTGTCCTCTTTGAAGTTATTGGTTGTTTAACTTCTTATTACTAAAACATTCTTGCCATGTCCAAACTTCCTTTTAGTTTAAATATTTCAAGGAAATATCTATCTAATTTTATTGTGTACATAGTAAGCCTACAATGGGTCAAAGGCAAAAAAAAAATCTAGAAGATAATTTGAAGCGACAAAAGTCAAAGTTGCTCCAAGTTCTATCTTATCTAATCTATCTATCTATCTATCTATCTATCTGCCTCAGTTCCTCTTTTGTCCTTACAATTTATGAAACCCAAGACAGAATCTGAGAGTGATGTCTGGCAGGTGTTCAAATATGAGACATTTGTCATAGACCCAAGGTCCAGTGGAGGAGGCAGAAGAGATGTGATTTGATTTTTAAATTAGAGTCCTGACATTTGATTCTCAGGAAATGGTTATTTCCAACGTAAGACAGAATTGGTTCATGCAATTGAAAGGTCCAGATTTGCTAATAATGCTAATATTTGAAATAAATGGGCTGGGATCATAATTAAGATCAAGATCATGAAATACCCTGCACTACATTTATTGTGAACTAATGTCTCTGAGAGTTATTAGAACAAGTTGAGCATTGAAAATGAAAAATGAAATTACTTCTTCCCACTGGCAGATTTTCTCACACACAGATATGGTGTAGTGTATGTACTGTGCATTGTATATTAAGATATAGTATGTCTGTGATAGCAGATTGTATAATCTTGGACCTGTTATCTAGATTGCCTATTTTTCACTGCTAAATGTAAATGTTAAAACAGATTCAGGCACAGATGGCTGCTCTGCCTCTGTTCTGCAGCACAGCAGATGGGAGGTCTCAGCCTCACAGCCTCACATTCATTTTGCTCTCCATTCCAGTTGTAAATCAAAGTTAGAGGATTTTTTTCTGTCTTCATATCTTCCTCTCTCCCTCTCGTTTGTTAAACCTTGCTTCTCTTATCGTCAGCTGGGGCAGCACATCCCGCAGCCTCATAAATTATGTGAAAAACACACAGTGCTCGCATATCGCGCGCTTAGTTGATATTTTATGGTTTCAGTATCACAGTGTTGGTACAATTCCGGAAATAAATCGTGACTTTAAAGGTTTGGGCTCACCTGAGTCACCTGTTGTGTTTGGTTAGTCAGAAGAACAGTGGCGGTTCTAGGAATTTTCAACGGGTGGCAAAGGGATGTCTAGAGGTGGCCACAATGTGTTGTTAATGTGAATTTTTTATATGCATTAATATTTTATTAATAATAGGCTAAAACATCAAACAACAAACGGGCTACATGCATACACATAACTGTTGATGGTCAGTCTCCTATTTTGCAGAACCTTTATAGTCGAGTAGGCTAACATTAACAATGACAAATAAATAGGATCTTTTTTTGAGCTCATTTACAAAAGTTAAGGCTATTAAGCTCCAAGCAAACAAGCAAACAAGCAAAAATGCATTATGCTAAATTAACTCAAAATGACTAATCTGAGTTATATAGTATACCATACATTATAGCATATACAGATATAATAAGACAGTTAGCCTGGATGTTTTTGGATAAAGAATAAAAAAACAGGTTCTGACCTTTTATACATTTTCAAATATAAAATACTATTTATACTATGGCTTGGCTGAATACTTGTTGGTTATTATTTACTGAGAGATGTGCATCCATATTGCCCAGTATGCCCAGCTAATCAACATTTTAAATTCAATATTTAATCAATAGTCAATGTCAATCCATTGCTTTGAGTTGAGTTGTAACTAAACCTTGACTGAGAGACTACATAATCCTTGCCTTGTTTTAAAATATGTGCGCCTGTGAGGAGTGCCATCACGCACATATATGTGCGTATGAACGCATGTTCACGTGTGACGCGGTCATCTTTTCCGAGTCGCAGTTTAACACCATTGCCTGTTGGAGTTTATAAAACATAATAAACAGCTGTATTTCACTCTCACTTTTGTCAGGCACAAAGTCACAGAACAGCCCTGGAAGTGGCTGCAAGCAAGCAAGACAGACAGACCAAGAGATGCACTGCCCAGCTGGGTTAGACAGACAGACACACAGAGAGAGAGATGCACTGCAAGCTCAACTTAACGTTATTTGCTGACATCAAACTTGGAGAGAACAGTTTAGTTTACCTGATTGCTGTTCCCGCAATTCACCCTCATGGTGGGTTTTTTTTTCTCTTTTTGTGACCAGAAGGATAGTTCCACTTCATCCTCTCATCGAAGTTGTAAACATTGTCACTCTCTTCGACACGAGGGGGAGGCGGGGCCCTTGTGTAATTTGCAGGGGCCTACACAACTTGCGCAGTGAGCCTATAGGGCCACCCGGCTCTGGTAGAAACAAACTCGCTGGCCAAACACCCGCCCCACAGCGAGGTGGAAGCCAATGGCCATGGCAGAAATTTTAGAGTGGCCAATTGTAGGCACTGGCCACCCCAGCCACCCCTTTAAAACCGCACATGCAGAAGAACCTGAAGTGTTTTCAAATCTCAAGAACTTCCAGAGCTCAACAGCCCATGCAAAAGCAACCACACCGGCTCAACGTTTTGGAAATTTGATTTGAGATAATGAAAACGCACAGCTGGTACCTGTCCCAACACGTCTTGCCCGCTGTCTCTTGTGAATGCAGTAGAGAAAAGGCCTTTCGCTTGTTGCCAGTCTGAGGGCTTGACCTCAGAAATGTTCGTGCGTTTAACTTTTGATAGGATTATCTCCTCCATTATTGAGAAAGAAGAGAGTCTTGCAATGTGCTGATGGCTCTCTTTCATGTATTGTTCCAATCTATAATTGCTTCTTTTCATGAATTTTGTGGGGAAAGGTTAGGCTGGTAAATCTTACAGTTGTTTGGCTCTATACTAGATTATCAGCTGAACCCAAAAGTAAAAAAAACACTGGATTTACTGCACAATTGTGGACATTTTAACAAATTTGTATTTGTGGGGATTGTAGAAGGATTCCGTGCTCTTTTACTGTTCTTCTTCTTTCTTTCAGAAATTCTGATTGCACTTTCAGAACAACATAACTTTTCAAAACAACATGCTGCACCATGATGTGTTTTTCAGAAAACACTCGGCGATAAGAAGCACTTGGTTAGTTGATTAGTACAAAATGATTTGATGCCCTGGGCAAAGATTATTCAGTAGATTTTCTTTAACGCACAAGCACGTTTATTATAATGAATTCAATAATTCAGGGGGCCTCACTGTTTCGGTTGGGAGGAGATTGTAAAGTACCATACTTTTACAGCTACATTTAATGACATGTTCTCATATGCAATGCTGGCAGATGTTCGTTAAAATGGATTAGAGTGCAGGATATCTGCAGCCCCTCTCTGTTTTAATTAACCGATACCTCTGATAAATATTTAAAACCTTGGCAATGACACTGCCACAGAAGGAGGCACCCACGGGTAGATTAAGCTGAGTATTCAGGGGTGTTTATACTTTTAAACTACCGAGCTGCTCAGTATTTGAACATACTTAAAGAGTCTGAGACTTTAGGTTTCTACTTGCTCAGGCTGGAGTAGTTTGATGTTAAAGATCTCGGAGTGACGAGTAATTTGTAGGAACAGATGCAACGTTAGAGCACACATCATCACATACAGTACAATAAGCTCGTGGCCATATTATCTGTTGGCCGGGTGTGCAGATGTTACATAGACAGTAACAGAGGAAAAAGTATTATCTAAAAGATGCTGCTTATTATCAGTGTGCATCAGAGGGACTCCAGCACCATTCATGCAAGTCTGAGCCGCACAGCAGCTCTCTCTGGGAAGATCTGTCGAAAGTGCCATAAAGCCGATCATCACAACATCCCGTGGATGTGCTAACATCTATATTGAAAGCTAATTTGCTGATTAGTCTAGTTTGAAGTGAGAAATGAGTCTCGTCGCGTCACGCTCCGCTGGTCGCCAACTGTCATCTCTTCACTGTGCAAGCAATGGAGGGAAACAGGGACCATACATTTCATTTAGATACAGTATCTGAATGGAGGGTTCACTAACCACTTCTGTCCCTGCAGGCTTTTGACACCGCACCAATTATTCTACCAATAAATCTGCCTCTTTCTCAACAAGCCAGATGGAGACGAGAAAGTTTTTGCAACAAGTCTTCCAAACTAAAAGACAAAATAGGCTGGTTGTCATTGCCTTCGAAAACCACCTATATGAGCATTTGCTGGTGTGGCACGTCGGTAGAAGTTTGTCAATACATTCTGATCTTACACCTCTATGAATAATGTTTAGCTATGTTTAGGCAACTAAAAATTATTGGTTAAAGCAGCACTACTAGTTGGGGGCAGAACTCCACAACATATTATGTCCTTGTATAGTTGATATGGCTGAAGTGTGAGCAAACAGTTGCCTATTTACACATCCAACAGACATGGAGCAACATTAGCATTCACTGCATTCATGAGTTGTGTTTTTGGCCACCTGACGTAAGTGATATAAGTCCAATATTCACTTTCCATTTGTTTTGGCCTTTAAAAACGTATGTGCCAAAGGTACCACTACGTTCAGTCTGGTTAATTCCTAATGTTTGTTGGTGTGTCAGTGTGTTGGGCAGGTAGCTACAGTGGTTTTATCACAGCTTTTTCTCTAATAACAGCTACAGATTAGAGTAGTGAGACTGAACCACGACGTTACAGTTGCAGTCCAGGAAACAAAACAACAAGCTGATAGACACTAAAATGTTCTATAGAGCAGAGAAGAACTGCAGCGTCAGGTGGTATTTCTCTGTGGATTCATCACTGCGAGCAACACCTTTCACATTACACACAGTCATTTTTAGCATTTGTTAATATAAAAATATTGATTAGCGCACCTTTAAGATTAGGGAATGATTGAAGTTGTTAGCTAACAGTTGCTTATTCACACATCCAGCAGTTACAGAGCAACATTATTATTTTTTTTGGAGTTGTGTTTCTTCCCACCTGATGAATCTAAGTCTAACATTCACTCTCTTTTTTCTCTTTTTTTGTTCTCTACCAACTCCTGAGGGGAATATCTGGCTCTTGCGCTGCTAAATGCTGCACTATGTTCATCAACTAGTCGTTAACTGTGTCTGTCTGCCGTTTGGTGCTGAGCAGGTAGTGGGACAGTGGGTTTATCAGAGCTTTTTTGCTCAAAACAGCTGCCTGCTGTGGCTGAAAGCAACACTGCACACAAAGAGTAAGTGGGTCTGTATAGAACAATTTCAGTTCAATCAATATCCCAAACCTTTTATTGCCTTGGTTGGCCACATTTTTTTTTTAAATAATTCTGCAGAATTACCATGCTATGAAGTAAATTTAACTACTACAACTAATTTAAATAAAACAAATAACAATTAACCTATAATATTTAAAACAGTAAGCCCTTTGCCACTACAGTACCAACCTGTTGTAGATTGAAGAAAAGGGAAAGAGATAGGTAGTTTCAAATTGACTGTATTGATAATCAAAAAGTAGTTGCACCATATAAAAACATTACTATACACAATATAAATCGTAAGGCTGCACTACAAAATATAAAATATTACAGTGAACAAAACATTCCATGCACTCAGTAATTCAAATATATTACAATTTAAGTTAAGATTTTAAATATCAACACTTGGAATTACCAACAAATGTTAGTGAATAGTAGTGACAGATGGATTCAATTCAACCAGCAAAAACAAAAGAACAGTAGACTAAAGATTTTTAATCTTGGCAAGCACTTTCTTGAAAATTACATTAATTCCATCATTCACTGTGAAAGCTGATTGTTCATTTTGAGCACCGGAATAGACACTCTTTTCTTACCATTTCCTAGTTTGAACAAATAATGTTCTATAAATGAGAGTGTGTGTTTCATCTGTTTGGGGTACTCCACACGAAACAGGAAATACACCTCAAGCAGACACTGTAGAGCCTGTGGCACATCCATTTCTCCACTTGTGATGGTGACTCCATCCATCATCCATCAGATTCAACACATACTTCATCTGAACAGTAAAGGAACTTGGAGCTCTCCTTGAATAGGGCAGGCAGAAAAAATAACTGATCTCTGCCTAAAACCATGTAGTTTTACTAATACAATTGTGTTTGTGAGAGTGCAAGTGCATGTGTGCATGTAACATACCATCTTTGGTAGCCTCAGTTCCCAGCAGGCTTGACTCCCACTACGAGCCACCCTTATGATGTTGGGTCGTCACATTGAGAGCATCTTGAAGATTTAGCTCCAACTCCTCCAACCTCATTCCATGATGCATTTGCAACAAACACAAACAATAAGATGAACTAAAATTAGACTAAAGCTAAGCATGATAATACAGTTTGGTAATCTTTGATAAAAACAAAAAGTGTACTTATAAATAAGTAAAATAAAAGTGTACTTGCATATGAACCAAATTAATTGGAAATTAAAATGTCTNNTCTTAACTCTATATGTTTGAGAAATTAGATTTCTGTAACCACATGTTCTTTCACCACGCTAACAAGCCTACTTAGTTGGGAATTAACGGTAGGTTAACTGATGCTGATAGCGAGGTTAGCTAGGTTAACTAGCAGCTAATGGTAACGTTAGTTCACAATAAGCCAAGGTACATGTAACATTATCAACACTTGACACATACCCTGTTAAAACACCATGATGAAAACAGATAGCATTTCTCAACAAATATTATTTCCATTTATAAAAGTCTGTCAGTCTGATGTTACCAACTCTCACGACGGTTGACACTGAACTGTCCTTGCTCCTGCACATTTTGTGAAGACAGTGGCTGGCATTCACAGTCAAAAGACCGCAAGTTTGTGGTATGTACTGGAGTCTAATGCCACATTCATGTAATGAAGGATCCACCGTAAATATGACCTGCCGACTGGGAAGAGCCGTTTATGTCAATGAAAGGCAAGTACTGTAGATAAATGGTACTTTTCAGTGGGCTCCGCTTTATCCCACTTTGTGGTAAACATAGCACTGAATCATCAATCAGTCTGCACTTGATCTATCTATCTATCTATCTGTCTGTCTGTCTGTCTGTCTGTCTGCCTGTCTGTCTGTTTGTCTGTCTTTACACACATATTCACACACGCATATGTAGGGCTATGCATATGTATACTTATAGCCCATATATATAGCAGTTATAGTAAATACATTAGCTATACACTGTATATATTATGTATACAGAATATTGTCACTTATTTGCAGGGCTTTATAATTTATTTATTTATTGAAACAAGATCTTAATTATTTCATTGCCAGTATCTTGTTTTTCAATAAACAAACCTATTTTAAAGACTAATTCTCATGCAGTGAGCATTTTTCATTAAGCTCATGAATTTAAGCACCCTTTTAAAAAAAACTTTGTTGTCTTACAGAAATTTTATAGAACCTTTTTGGACAGATTGTTCTTTGGTAGAGGATATAAAACCTTAGGGTTCTATATAGAACCTTGATGTTTTATATAGAACCCTCATGAACCCTTTTTTCTGACTTTTTTCTCTCGTATATGATAGCAGTGAAAGTGAACCAAAATAGTAAAGTTGTGGACCAGACACCTAAACAATGAGCTGAAACTCATTGCACATAATTCTGTGTACTGTCATTGATCTATTGTTATTAGAAAAATATAAATTGTTGCCACTTTAAATATTTGTCCCTCTTAAATAAGGTAATCCATTACATAAAATTTTGGTAAAAGATGAAGAGCTGGTTTCATATAAATTAACTTATCATTATGTCATTTAATGGTTTGTACCTAAACAAATCACATGCTTAATAAATAGTAGAGCTGTCATATTCAACGTACTCAGGGTGCCCTATCAATACATTATTTAGGTCAATGATAAAATAGGGTAGAAACAATGAACTGTGTTTTGATAGGATAACTCCAACTTATCATTGACCCCATTCTGTAGTTCCATTCAGTCACCTTCCACAGGTCACATGTCATTTGCCCAGAAGGGATGAAGCAGCAGACGCATGCTCTTAATTTATCTGAGAAATTAAACACTGTTTATTTTGGTTTAGACTCCAACTGAATAATTCTCCTCTGCCTCTCATTAGCACTGGCAAGTTCCTCTGTACAGATGAGAAAAGAAAGCTGATTGAAATCCAGATTAAAAATTAAAAAGACCATAACTACTAAGCATATAAACAGCCCACTTTACCTCCATCGATAAGGTGTGACGCTATGAGCCGAGGATGGAGGCAGTTTCAAATGTAAAAAAACAAACATCATCTCTCTACACTGTACACTGTGAAACACCACAATCAACAGCAGGGGAAGGGCAGAAACTGAAGTTTTATTTGCCTGCCACTGTTATCACGATTTAGTGTTGGTTCACCTCCTTACATTAAAGGAATGATAATCTTTCTGACAGCCCCTGCATTAGTCAGAGTGTCTGGCGAGGAAACACTCTGCAAAGTGTAGCATTAGCTGTAAGAGAGAAGCCATCTTCAGGATGGTTATGAACAGTGTAAATCCATCAACCAGACCCATGCCATTCTCTCATCGAACCCCTTATCAGGCTGATGAATGAGAGGCCACGAATCAGTTTTGGGACACAGAAGACATTTATCAGTTTAAGTGCGGACAATTCTGATTAGTTCCTTTGAACGAAGCAGAATTTGACATTATCAGAGAGCACCATGGCCATTTTTACCATTTAGTGATCTGGAGGGAGTCATTCATGCTTAAATCCCTCAATGTTTAAGCTACTCTACAGTATTTTGCAGCAGTACAATATAGACAGAAAAAATACCTCAAATATGTGTCTTCACTGGTTAAATGTAAATTTAGAATTGCTTGTGAGACTTCATTGATGAGCTTTAAAGCATGATTGGGTCTGGCCCAAAGCTGTATTGCAAAGTTTTCACCCTCCTATAAGCTGGTGCCAGCCTCAGATGCGCAGCCAGAACTCTTCTGGATTTTCCAAAATCTGGGTTTAAGACCTTTGCCATCAGGGACCCAAAGCTTTGAAACGACCTGCATTATTGGCACTCAAGCCAGCAGGCTCGTCATTATTTTAGCACAACAATTCATGTACATGATTTTGTTTACTATTACATTACTTTCATATTCATTTTTATAATATTTGCTTTTATGTGAATGGTAAAGCTGCAGAAGAGGTGATGGTTCTCATGACGTGAGAAATATTTTTTGTCATGACTTAATAGAACAGAGCTATTGTTAATGCTATTAGTAACACTTGTGCTTTTCCTACTGTAAGTCAAAATGTTTGGAGTGAAAAAGGCCTATTTTTTGGACTTAAATCTGACCACCATGTCTCCGTCACAAAACAGTCTTTAAAAAATTTTAAAAAGTAATTTTATCTGGTGTTTAGTCTTTAAAATTAGACTATGTAATTTTTAAAAGAAGAAATAAGCAATAAAGTACACCATTGCTCAATTTTAGCGGGTTTTGTTGCTACAGACATACTTGGTCTGGTATAGCTAATGCTAGCTCAAGTTAGCTAAATTTCGTATGCTAGCTTTCTTCTCTCATCTCAGTCTAACTTGAAACTACCCATCATTCCACTGATTTCATCCATCCTCTCTTCTTGTGCTGCTATTACATGATGTTTTATCAAGTCACAGATGATGATAATGTCTTCAAACCTGCAGTAACTATTATTTGAACTACTCAGGGACAGTACAAAGAAGCTGTGAACACGACATAATATCACATTTTAAGTTGATAGTGAACCTGGAAATGCCTAGAAATTCTGCTATTGTCACTCCAATCTTCAAATCTTCTGGTGACCCACTTTCCATATGTAATTTTAGGCCAATCAGCATTCTCCCGACAGTATCCAAGGTTGCTGGGAAATGGGTAGCTGAGCAGATCATTTCCATCTCAATAACAGTTCTGCGTCTCTCCACCCCGTGCAATTTGGCTTCAGAGCCAAACACTCAACAAAGACGGCTAATTGTCTCTTTTTAGAGAAAATACAATACCCACTTGATTTGGGTGGTGTTGTAGATGCTGTGTTTCTTGACCTCAGGAAAGCTTTTCACTGCATCACTTTTCTAGTGGTGCAGTGAAATGAGTGGAATCATACCTTACCAACCGGTCTCAATCAGTTTCCATGAATAATCATTGATCCAAGTCATTGCAGTTGCCTACTGGTGTCCCGCAAGGATCTATTCTTGGTCCACTCCTATTCAGTCTATACATCAACAGCCTTCCATCTGTTTGTCCTGAAGTTGAAACCCTAATGTACGCAGACAACACTGTTTTATTTGTACATGGCAGAGCCAAAGCAGATGTTACAGCTAAGCTCACCAGTTCAATGGCTCAGGTCACGACATGGCTGAAAAAGTGCCGCTTCCAGCTAAATGTGCCTAAAACAGTCAGCATGTTACTTGCAAACCCAATAAACCGACTAGTGACCCTCACATACTTGTAGCAGGTAAACAATAACAGGTTGTGAGTGAATTCAAATATCTTGGGGTGTTAATTGACGCCAACCTCTCCTTTAAGTCACACATTTAAAAAATCCTGTAAAAGGGTCAAGTTCAATCTTGCAAATTTCTGATTCATTAGAAATCACATGTCTACAAAGGCTGCCAGGATTTGCTTCCACATTCTATGATTTTCACTCATCTGAAATACTGCTTAACAAGCAGGTCACAGGCCAGGATTTTAAGTTGGGATGACCTAATAAAATATGGAAACTTGTGCCTGGTATACAAAGTGAAAAATAGCCTCTGTTTTTATTGATTTGCATTGTCCCTTCTCTCAAATAAACTAAACTAACCTATTACCTGCCAAATGATCCACTATGTTAAGCTAAGCCAACTTTTTCTCTTTGCTATTTGGTGCTGAGCAGGTAGTGTATAGTGAGTTTTTAGAGCTTGTACACTGAAAACAGTCATCTGCTGTGGCCAAAAACCACACTGATGAGAGTGGTCAGAGTGAGCCAAAGCAGTAAAGTTGTACGCCGTGCAAACCAAAACAGTGGCCTCATGGGAGCTGCAGAAACAAGTCATATTTCTGTGTGGATTCGTCACCATGAGCAACACCTTTCACATACAGGTAGTTATGTTGATATAAAGATATTGATTATAGCCACTTTAAAGCAACCGACCGAAGAGAGTCTTGGGAAACGTAAAGGAATTCAGTGTACTATTATCTTGTAATTGCAAAAGCATAGTGCTGCTTTAATGTAATAATTTTAAAACAAGCTACATACATCTGACACTGCGTTTCATTTCGTCTCTTAAGCAGTAACTTGAAAAAAAGTAGACCCCATTTCAAGGTGTTGATAGTTAAAAAATAATTGCCACTGAAAATTAAGTAAAGTCACTTTATCCTAATATCACTAGTTTTAGAAAATAAGGTAATTAGCATGACTGAGTGTGCCAGAAAGTGGTTTAGTCTCAATCTCCTGTAATGTCACCGATTCACTGAGAGGGTCAGTCTCATTAAGTATCTGAGAGCAGCAGGTTTATTATCTTCAGGTAAATTCACATCTAAAGAGAGAAAAAGAGAATACACTCTCTACAGTAAGACCCTGTCACACGCATGACACCACTCAAGATTGTGTGTTAACAATTACAGTTTTAGAGAGAGAGATGTGTGAGGATATGAGCAAAAAATTGTGTGGGTGTGTGAAATGATTAATGTGAGTCATGTCTGTCCATACTGTACAAGTTATATGTTTGCACAATGCTAATTACATTGAGCACAGAAAAAGGTCAAACACTGTGTTCAAAGGAGACGCTTACTTTCATTTTGCCTCTGCAGCACAGCTTGATGAATATATTGAACAAGTGATTTTTTTAGCATAGCCAGCATTCCTATGAATTCAATCAGAATACATCCTAAAGATAACATACAAATCCAGGCTGATCTAGAGGATCAGGTACAGGAGAGGAGGAATTTAGAAGGGGATGTTTTATTTCTAAATTCAAAGTGGCAGCGCTGCGCACTCCACCGCCTAGTGCACCTATCATAGGAAATTGTATAATAGGTATCCATTTGTCAAATTAGATCAGAGGCTGATATCGAGGTAAGACTCCTCATATCTCCTATGGGATTCCATCAGGCAGCGAGGATATTTTCAATAGGCATTAATGCGTTTTGCAGTTTCATACCGCTCAGATTTGATAGCAGGCTGGAGCATCCACTGTGCTAGAACTAGCAGACTGTCTCTTCCTCTATCTTTCTCCTTCTTCTCCTTCTGCCATGTACCATTTGCTCTTCTCCCTTTTTGAAACAGCCTTTTTTTTCACATACTAATCCCTGCCCATCAGGAATGGACTCACTTCCAGCTCCTCTGAGACATTTACCGCTGGTAAAAGAAAGGTTACATGTTTCCATCACCTATTAGAGTATGTTACCTGTTATTCACAGTTGTGGCTCTTTGAAACTGTGGGAACAGAGACATGCAACCCTAATGCCCCATTTTTCATAGTCTTTCTATAGATAGATGCAACATTTAGAAGGCTCACCACATAATGGCAGTCATTTGGCAAATGCATGTTCTTCAAAGCAACATACAGGACCATAAGTGCATATATTTATAATATGCATTGAAGCAGCAGAGAGGCATCATTGAATCCCTAACAGTGTAGTGTTGGAGCATGCGTGTTGACTTCTATAGGGAATCAAATTGCTACCAGTGTGTGCTTTATTCGTACCATAATCTACCTACTAAGCTATATGTCGTATCACGCCTCTTACCCTTGAAGTTTTTATGCCATGCAACAATATAGGATGCATGAACGAATGAATAAAACTTTGCAGATACTTTTCTTAGGGCATGTTTGGAGCAATTTATTCACACACTGGTGCATTTACTCCTTCAGGTTGATTTGTTTGGACAGGTGTGAATAATGCCATTTGAACTTCGGTGGCACCAAATAATCGCAGTGAGATGCCTGAAAGTGTTGGTGTTGGTCCTGCTCCAAGTGAACAAGTAGTTAACTGAACTTGGAATCTGGGTCTAGAATCATGTGCATTTCACCATCAACACCAAAGCCACTAAAATCTTTAAACTTGCAGCATGGCAGGTTACTGAAATGGTACCTAATAAACATTGCTACATGTGACTACAAGTGACCTTTGTTTGCAGGCCCTGGTTCTCTTGTAATCAGGCTGTTTAAGCCTAAACAAAGCAAATACAAAGTCAACCTTTCCACAAAGATATGCCTTAGCGGCAGAATGTCAAGGTGTATGTTGCACTGTGTTGAATAGTTTCATTTCGCTTAAATGGCTTTAATTAAGTTTAATTTAATTGGTAGAGAGAGACAATGCCCAGGGCAAGGCTCTCACATCCCAGAGTTGAGCAACTTTCTATCAATTAATGAATCTGACTGATGCAGAGCTCTGATGAAGGCCATTTTACATGCGTAGAAGGTAATTTGAATCCAGCGCGGCAATGGCGGACTCCGCCACTAACAATAAAAACTACTACATACTTTAAATGGCTATTGTAGAAAAAATGCCAACCATAAATAGAATCAAAAAGGCCCAGACTTCATAAGAATCTTAAGGATTAGAACATTAAATATGTGGACACCTTAACACGAGAATGCATGTGTTGCATTCTCGTTTATGTTTAGCTCACTGATCTTAAATGAAAAATTTATTCAACAGTGTGTTTTTCCTTTAGGTATTGCTACATAGATGTTATGGCACCCTCTCTATTGAATAAGCACTGACGTTCATAACCTTTGGCAAGCAACCTGTATTGAATTGTTTCATTTTGCTTAAATGGCTTTAATTAGCTTTCATTTAATTGGTAGAGGGAGTACATGCCCAGGGCAAGGCTCTCGCATCCTAGAGTTGAGTAACTTTCTATCTGTTAACAAATTAGACTGAGGCATGGCTCTGATGAAGGACTTTTTACAGTCTGGAGCTGACTGAAACAGGCCTCCGATGGTAAAAAGAGATGAGTGCACATGCTGTTACATTTTTAAAACACAACAGAAATGCTAATGTGCCCAGTGCATGTCCAACACTGGAGAGAAAGCAGAGGGAGTAGAAGGTGGATTTTCACGCTTGACAGTTTCATGAAGACAAGTCATTTGTGAGCGTTTTATCAGCAGCCGTCACATCTGATGCATGGTACAGTTTATCTGCATGCAGTCGCGTATCACAAAGAGAGTGTGACAGGGGAGGGCCTCTCAAAAGCCAATGCAGGACCTATGTGTCTAAGAGGAGCACGGAGGCGCACAGCCCTGCATGTAAAATACTAAAGGGGGCACACATAAGCTTTCATGTGCACACACACCCGCACACACATTATTCTGTTTAATCTCAGCCCTCATCCTTGCCAACATTATTTGAGATTCGATAAAATCGATCTTATTTGAAGGATCTTTATGAACAGTTCCATGTTTGATATTTTCACTCCTTCCTTGCATTTGGTTGAGTGCAGCCTCGATTATTTAATGGAAAGCCATCACCAACTGGCTGTTTGCTCTTGTAAAGACATTTCTTCAGGAATGATATGCTATGACATCTGCAAAAGCATCAAACCCATGTATTTTTGGTATTTTTGGTTTATTGAGAACTAGACTAGGTACCATTTAAGGACAGATTGGGCAGGACAGATGCCACCATGTTGGTGCCGGTGTCTCCATTCTAGAGAGCAGATTCTCTAGACGATTTAGCAATAATTATATTAGCAAAAACATATAATAATGCTTATAAAACAAAATCAAAACAATACGATAAAATAAAGCAAAATGTGTAAACCAAGAATGCTGCACATGAAGGGCATCCTCACCAGCTGAGCCACTACGTGTGTTTACCCACACACGTCATTCAAATGACAAAGGGGTTGAATTCCACTCGGTTTGACCTCTCCCTGGTGCCATCGGTCCTCTGTGCACCCATTACCGAGCAGACTTAGTAAATTGAACTAATCATCTTTGATTAAGTACAGACTCCGGGCTTGTGATACAGCAAAGACAAAGGTCATTCTTCATAATGCGATACGACATCGCAGCTTGAATTGCCGAGGCAGTGTGCCGTGGCAGCGCTTGTGCATGCACATAGCGCAGGGGTTAGGAGGGGAGCGGGGACAGTAATTGCACATCATTCATTTAGACGGATCTGAATACGGCCGGACTGTATAATGTGAATGCTTGCTGGAAAGTTAGCACCGTATTATGAGTGTAAATGTGCTCAGACTTTCTGAAGGCCAAAACACAACAGCCATGTAGTGTGGGACGGAGTGAGCCATCATCTGGCTGAATGGACATATTCTATAAGGGTGTCAGGATGTAACATGTAATAAGCCGTCAAGGATGCAAAGAGAGTTTTTTGAAACATTGTGGGTGACTTAGAAAATCAGCATCTGTGGGTATTCTTATCTTGGGAGAAATAATTCATGCATGAAACATCTTTAGTTTGGCAGCGATAGAAATCCTCAAAAGATTGTTCTGCTGTATCAATATTCCGTGGGTTTGTTTTCAAGACAAAGAGACAGGATAACTCCACCTCATTAAAACAATTCCTGTCTCTTAAGTGCGCTGAGGTGATGTGCTGTTTCGTTTTCATCACCAGCCATCGTTGGAGCACGGTGAAGCCCAGAGTTTCCCCTAAATGCTTTTTGACTCGAGGAAACGCTGCAGTGAGATGCAGACACCTAGCTGACAGGAAAAATATCTGCACCCGTACACTGAGGGCCAGCGCCTTACTACTATCAACTGTGTTTGCAACACGTTGTCAGGGCTTTGCAGTTTCATCGTCAGGCATAGTAACGCATGAATATGCAAAGCGCTGGGACTGCCAAACTGCCAAAAGCTGGAGTAGAGCAGAACTGGTACAGCAGAGCTCATCGCTATTGTGGAGATCTAAGCTTCTGCCACTGAAAGTACACGTGATTTATTTTTTATACCAAGGCAAGTGCTCAGTAGCCTACAAATGTACCGATCAAAGAAATTCTGCTATTAACTGCAGTCTTGTTCCAAAACTACTGTGATTTTGCTCTGTCCATTGCTTTTTTTTTTTAACACAATGACAAACCCATTTGCTAATAGGGCTCCATAGGGGCTTGACTGTGCCTGAGAAATGTCATTTTCAAAGATCATATTTTCTTTTCAGCAAAAATAGTTTAACACATTGATTTTTTTAACTATGCTTCGAAATGCTCGGGGCAGATTTGTTTACAAAATTCATTTTATATGTTGCAGTACAGATACAGGAGGGTTTTTTTCCCTTTCTCTAACAATGATGAAACAACTTACTTAAGTCAATATCAGATTACAAAAACAATTACCACATTTGTTTTCCACAATATTGTTAAATGACTTATAATCCATTTACGTCTTTGGGCATTCATTTCGCAAACAAGAAGTAGCTCATTCAAGCTTCAATTTGTGCGCTTCTAGACCCAAATGTTTGCAAAGCTACTTACCAGCACTTCTCTGCAGGGAATGCAAAGCTCGCCTTGTTAATAAGAGAGGGAGAAATATAATTTGAATAAGCTTTTAATCTGTGGAGAGATGATCCAAAGGACTCAGCTGCCGCTGCTTCCCATTTCAGGACACAATCTCCTTACAATGATGGGACTCTATTATCATTCTGTGGCACATACACCAGTGAACAAGAGGCAAATCATCTAACGAGGAGAATGAAGACAGAGGGCGAGATGGTGAACCTACAGTACTGCTCACATTTTGAACTGCTGCAAGGAGATAGGAAGTTACTCTGTAGAATATTATTGCAAAAACAATAAGTAACTCAGCTTTATCTCCTTTACCAAAATCAATCATTACCCACATACACCCAGGGGTGGAAGTAACGAGTTACATTTACTTTCTTCACTGTAACAAAATCGTGTTTTTGCATATTTGTTCTTTTGTGTTTTTGAAAATCAGTAACTTTACTTTTCTATTTCAAGTACTTGGCGACAAGTCTCATCCATTGTATTGCAGAGTCAGATTTTCCACTGAAAAAGCAGAGGAGAATAGCTTATTCTTTCACAAAAAAATTTGCCGTGGCTTTAATTAGTTTTAGCACTGACTGCAGTATGAGCTGCTAGACTGTGAAGTGGTTGGTGTGGCATAAACACACATGCACCTAATAAATCACAGATAACAGGATTGAGAGTCTTTTGATGCCTCGCTGTGTGTGCCCACTTTAATTTAGAGGTAAACATCACACATGATTTGAAATACAAACTGTATCAAAGTGTATGGTTAGAGTCAAAACAGAGCTCATACTGTTAAAAGTCATCTGTGACTGCAGCAGGTGATGTGAATGCTCCACAGAGATCCGCATCCAATGTCTGTTCTCAATATAACATCTATTATTCTGCATTTTACTGTGCTTTACAAAGGCTACTATACACGTGCACTGGCTGTGGATTCCATGTCCAGTCTGGGATTTTGTCAGATCCACATTCCGTTCGAGATTTTTTTTAAAAGATCGAGAAGTGTCCTTTAATGCTTGTTTACTCCTGTTTATAGAGCACGACAGCCCAGAAGGGGCCTCAGCCTCTGGGTAAATAGAGAACAGAAACTTGGAAACATTATAAATTCAACTGAATGTCATGATATCAAATTTGTCTAAGGATGCTTTAGAAAAACAAAATCTGACTAAATTTAAGGAACAACTTCAAGTTCAAAAATGGCAGCCAGTTGATCTGTGTTCAGTTGTCATTGTCTTGTGTATGTGCTATCATACTGTACATGTTCTAAATGTATAAGGGGACATTTTAATGCACTTTTAAATAAATGTTATTGCTTTACTATTGTGTAGAGTACACTTAAGTACATGAGTATTTCATTTTAACCTTCTTTTTGCTTTATCTCACACAAGTAGCCTACTTTCCCCATAAATCAAATGTCTATAAAGTGACTTTTAGATTGCTTTTACTTTAGTGACATATTCTAGTACTCTTTCCATCCCTGGATATACCATAAACACCACAGAGAAGTGATTCCCAACCAGGAGGTACTTGTACCCCAGGGGGCACTTCTGTGGTTGCCAGGGGCTACAAAGAAAGATCATGGAGAAGCTCAACAAATTTGAAAAAATCGAAATGATTTTGATTTTTTTTTTCACATCACATTTTGAGCCAGCTGAAATCTATGTGTTGTGATTGTGAAAAGCATTCAGCAAGCAGGCAGAGAAGCCTAAATAGTTAGCTAAAGGTAGTGGATAAACAATTGAAATGGTTACCCAAAACTAATGGCTAACTGTTTGAAATAGTTAGCTGAAAGTAATGGATAAACAGTTGAAATAGCTTAAAGTAATGGATAGCAGAAATGTCCAGCTTCTGCCACGCCAAGTGTAGCACGAATTCAAACTGGACCAAACTGACCTGAACATTGACTGTATGAAGAAATTGTTGTAACAAAAAAAAATCCTTTCAAGTGAACACATTTTGAACATGGCGGGTGGTATTGATGTAGGGGTACTTTCGTTCATCTGACAGGTTGGGAACCACTTACACAGAAGACTTAATATTTCAAATAACACATTAAACATAAACAAGTGGAGTTGTAGTGAAGTTGAAGAAAGCTGTCATAAAATACAGTTTGTAGTGCTGTGACAAAGGGTGCTGCATTGTGAGTTTATGAAAAGAGGATGTTTCAGATGCGCATTTTCTTCATTAGCTCCCATTGTTGTGACAGTCTGGTGATAAAGTGGCTGGAATAGCTGAGTCATGTAGATATGGTGTTTGAGGACAGACTGCACTTGGCTAATTACCGCTCTAAAAGACAACAAAACAACTCTTAGCGCTTGACAAATTTAGACAATAGACCATTAAGTGCACTTGAAATCACTGAGTTATCATCAAGGCTTTTTATCTGGCTGTAATTATTTTTTATTGCAAATGTTTGGGGGNGGGGGGGGGGGCGCTATTCATAAGCAGCCAGTGTGCAGCTGAGATTTCAGAGGGCAGAATTAAACTTGCAAATTTCTATCATCTGTGATTAATGCCAATACATATTCACCACCAAAAACAAAATTAATGTTGAACCCACTCAGGGAGAAAAGATGGAAATCAGGGCAGTTCTAAAGATACTGATTGCAGAGGGGGGAAAAAAAGAGAGAAAGGAGGTTGAAAGTGAAGCTTTTCAAACACTCATCAACTGGTGTAATTCTTCACTTGTGTTACAAGTTGGATGCTAACAACAATTACATGGACAAAGAGGCACGAGGAGCTCGAGATAACACTTTATTGGTATTCTTGATCAGCAGCGTCATGCTTCAATGTAACTTTCACATTAAGTTCCAATTGTGATGATAAGAAATGCAGCAAATGAGAATGTGTCCTAAATTCATCTCTCCTTGGGGATTAGAAAGCTGTTCTGCTACAATCTGGAGGGGGAAAAAAAGGTTCCTGGTGGAGGAAAAAAAAAAAAAAATCTACAGAGAAAAATCATTTTCTGCAAACATGATATTCACCCTTAAGAAGCTTCATTTTTAAAACCACACGGGATATAATACTGAATCTGCAAGAGCCAGAATCAGAGGGAAATCAGTGGGAGTGTGAGCAGGTATGTCAGTGGAGTTTAGTCACTGCATTAGGTCAGGATTATTGACCACGGTGATTTACTTCAACCCGTTTAGTTTCTGGCAACGCTGAAATCCTCTTCATTTGCAGAATTTCACAGAGAGATAGTTAATGCTGAGAGGCATCCGGCCTCCCTCCCTCTGCTGCTGCTTCACAGCGGCCTATTCAGCTAAGCAGCTGAGTGGAAATGTAATTATTGTCCAGGCAATATTCCCAATCTCAGAAAAATACCACAAACAGATAAGACTGGCCATGGATAATATATAACACTGCCAGTTCTTTACATTAAATGTACAGTGTAAATAGGGCACAGTATATCAAGACACTCAAACTGTAATATGGGAGCAGAATATGTGATATTCTGATATGTTTACTCTGGCAACATAATGTGCTCAGTAATGAATGCAGTGGCTTGTAGTAATGATACTGCTTCTTGAATAGCTTCCTCAACAAAAGACAGTTTTTTCTCCATTACTAGCCAATTTCCTGTATATGAGCAGGCCTATTTGCACTGTCGCTTTAGGAGAAATGACTAATGCTAATAAACTCCCCTCTGCAAAGTACACCTCAGCTCGTGTATCAACATTGCCTGTTTTGTATGCCGATAATTGCCTTTACAGTATGTCCCACGTCTCCGCGATGAATCACCGCTTTCACCCGCACGTCCCGGATTCATGTTTACCTCAGAGCTTGCATCAAAACACAGGAGCCCCTCCTCAAAGTTATGTCGCTGTGAAGAGGCTTGGGGGGGGGGGCTAATCACATTTCATTTTGTACCTTCCTCATCCAAACACAGCACCTTTCACTCAGAGAGTATCCAAATTTGACTCATAAGCACAGAAGATGAAGCACTGAGGAAATTATGTGGAAAAAATGTTTAGTTGTATTGTTTGTGCATTGTGTGCTTGCTTTTGCAGATGTGTGATGTGCGGACGATGATGTTAGAGTGGTAACAGTTTATAAGATACAGCTGTCGAGATGTCAGACTTTATTTTAGGGTGTATCGGAACCCTGTATAATAAAGGCAAGTTTAATAGGCTGCTCTGTCAGAGTGGAGCTGAGGGATGAAAAGGGTTCCTGACACCAGCTAAGCCCCTGAGAACTCCCGGCAGCAAAGGATTGTGGGCCGGGGGAGTGGGAGCCTGTGCATAGTCCTGATGATTATCCTGTTACATGCAAGCTGCATGGCATGAGGGGCATGAAGTTTCTACCTCTCAATTAACATCATCACAGCCACACTCAAGGGGGTTTACCAGTGCATGGCATTGGTGTGTGTGTGCGTGTGTGTGTGTGTGTGTGTGTGTAGGGGATAACAATGGCCAGGGGTTGTCAAACAGATTTTTTCCCTCCATAAAGCCATCATGCTGTGCCTGTGGCCGCTGCGTCGCCTAAGCCAATTAAAAATCAATTAATCAGCTCAAAGCCTTTGCGCCTGCTAATGGACTATGTGTGCTTGGATTGATAAGGCTCATCGTTGGTGTTGATGCTCGTATACCTCCATCACCATTATATTCCAACAAATGCTGTATTTTTAATCTGGCAAATCTGGAGCAGACCGAAAGCAATTTGTTTGGGGTTACAAGTTAATTAGCTTTCACCTCATGCTTTGTTCCCAAATGAAGCTTTTTGGTAATTTCAAATATGTATTTTGCTGTACGTTTGCGGGAGATTATGAGGCATTAGCCCCTACTTCCAAAAAAACAAACAAATTATAAACGACAATTCGCAGTTTTAGGGGGGTTATGTGCTGGACTATTTCTTGACCAGTATCTTCCTAGAGTCTCCACTGCCTGTTGCCTGGCAACTGATTCCTCCATAAAACAGCAAATTGTCATTTTTACACTTCGGGTTTTTGTACAGATCAAGCAAACACAATATAACATGTTAATTAGTGAGCTTTAGAGGTGCTGGTAGATGGATTTTATTACCTTTGAACAAAACCAAACTAGCTGTTTCCCCTTGTTTACAGTCTTTATGCTAAGCTAAGCTAACCAGCTGCTGGCACTAGCTTCGTATTTAGCGTACATACATGGGGCTGGCATCAATCTTTTTGGTTCACTCTCACCGCTCTCATAGCATCGTTTACGGCCGCAGCAGGAAGCTGTTTTTAGAGTGAAGGCTCTGTATACTACCTGCTCACCACCAAACAGCAGACAGACACAGTTAGCAGATAGCTGGTGGGCTGTGGTGGCTGTGATCTTTAACAGTACTCAGTACAGTGTATGCATTTAGCAGCTACATAGCCACATATTTCCCTCAGGAGTTGGTAGAGACCAAAAACAGAGCTAAAAGAGAGAGAATACTGGACTTACATTCATCAGATGGCCAGAAACAGGACTCCAAATGAATGCTAATGTTGTTCCATAACTGCTCAATGCTAACAAGTCCGCCATATCATCTTAAAAGGTGATGATATGTCAATGTCACACCTTGTTTCCACTGCACCCAAGTGGCCAAAAAAAGAAAATTATCGTAGGTTTAGTGTTATTCTTCTGTTTACCGGGTCATTTCCACAATTACTGTATGATTACTGTATGTTTGCTAGTGTACTTCATCTTCCACAATGGATATAATGCAGAATCTTTTTCTATATTACTATTTCATCCTCATACATGCGTCCTCTTGCCTCCAGTCCAGTCTATCGTCCTCTGTCCATGAGAGCTTTCTGCTCCTTATCATGTCATATAGAATTATCTTCCTTGATCCAATACATCCTTCTCTCTGGCTGCCTATCTTTGCTCCATCTCTATCCATCAACTTCGTCTATTTCTTCCCTGCAGCTCTATGTTCGGCTCCCTAGCCCCCGGCCCAAGCCTCCCTTCCCGAGGTCAGACCTGTGATGGACATGCTGGCCGATTCTGACAGTGATCCACAGGCAGCCAGCGGTGGCCTCTGGCCTGGATCACCTCCCGTCAATTCCTGTGACAGTGCACAGGATCTTATCAGGGTGGAAGGGAAGAGGAGAGGAGAGGAGAGGAGAAGAGAGGAGAAGACTCATTTTTGAACTGTCCCTCCACCGATGACGCAGACTTTGTGGGTGACAGCGCTGTGTCACCTGTAGAGAGGCAAATCAGCCTTTATCATCACCCCGTTGTCACCTCCTAGACACTGTCACCCCCGCACACAAGTTGATCAAATGTGTCGCTGCCACTCAGTCACACAACCATGCACAGATACACAGAGGCAAGAAGGCATGCACACATCGTCCTGAACAAACACCTGGCAGGTCTGAGTGACAGCAGCATACACTGAACGAACACAGCGGACACAAATGAGTGGCAGGGATGTCGCTTTCCACAACAATGCAATTAAAAGCTACAATAATTGCCCACAAGAAGTGAGTGAGGCTATTATGCTGTCAGGGGGTTGAAAGATTTAAGACGGCGGCATTGTAAAGGCTCCTACTTGACGATGTAAAAATCAGAAATTTCACCTCTACAGTAGTAACTAGAACTCCCCCTGGCTTCCTTTCCCCTCCTCCTTTATGCATATTGGAAAATGGATTCATTGTGCTGTGCACTCTGGCACCCCCCCATTTTCATTATCATCTTTAACAACTGGCTGTGGCATGTTTACAAGGCCGCTCATTTGAAATCATGGCATCAGTTTTCCTCTTCTCCCTGCAATGCCTGTGGAGCTACTCAGAGCAGAGGACCCCTACCCCCTAGTGGCCAGGATGAGTAATGCAACTTAGATGTTACTGTAACAGTGTTGCCTGAATGGCAGGAAAAAGCTTGGTTGCGCACCAGTGAGTCCTTTGAGTCATATTCATATGAGTGATATGGTTACCGGAGTTCCCCTTTCAGCTTTATCAAACACCTGCTGACTAATGGTAATCCGAAATAGCAAAACATCCAAAAAAGCACCTTAATTGCAAAGAGCATGTGAAATTGGGTTTGAGGGCTTAAGTCACTGGTGTGTAGTGAATCCATGCATGTGGCGGCAAGATTACTTATTGTGCAGCCCGATCATACATATGCAAATGCTCTCTCATGATCCCAGCGCATTCAAAGAATTACAGCTAGCATCCGTCACACTGAAAGACTCTATACTGGCCCATATAATCACTCAGCTGAATTGAGGGCAAGTGGGAAAGAAAGGAAGTGTTTTCCTTTCTCTCCACATCACCATTCAAAGACCAGAGAGAAAGAGAGAGAGAGGGAGAGAGAGAGAGAGGGTGTACTGCTGCACAGATGCTTTTGAATCCTTTTCAAAGACCTTTTCTTACCAAACACGCCCTCCTCCGCACAGTGATCGGGTACAGCGTTTTGGTAAATATTTGATAGTGTGGCCTTGTGTCTTTGAGACATGGAGAACGTCCGCGAGGAGTTGTTTTTAGGTCAGCTCCAAGACCGCTCTCCTTCTTCTTCTTCTTCTTCTTCTTCTTCTTCTCCCTCCTCCTTGCTCGCTCCCAGTGTAAACTGCGAAGGACAGGATGTGATAGGCGGCGGAGATTTGTTTGAAATTTGCCCCAGTTCAGAGAAAAAGGCATCAAGCATGTGTGTGTGTAAGTGTGTCAAGAGATAACGGAGGAGGCCCCCTGCCTCTTGCTTTCCTCCCACAGGGTACACAACCGATTCGGGGCTTTCATCCGTGTTAAACAATGTGCCACCTTCTGTGAGGGAGCAGGGAAGTGGAGATAACCCTGGGACAACTCGAGAAATGGTGTTTGTTGATTTGGATTTGGAAGTAAACATATGTGAAAATGCTGTCCAAAATTGTAGTGTGGCAGCCTGTATTGTATTAGT
This sequence comes from Oplegnathus fasciatus, assembly GCA_003416845.1. Classification (NCBI taxonomy): domain Eukaryota; kingdom Metazoa; phylum Chordata; class Actinopteri; order Centrarchiformes; family Oplegnathidae; genus Oplegnathus; species Oplegnathus fasciatus. The sequence continues at coordinate 1,718,294 of NTHP01000047.1, read as the reverse complement.
TTCTATCCTATATTAATAGATGATCTGCACACCTATTTTACCTGCATTTTTAGGTTAATTTACATGTATATTAATTGCAAATACACATGTAAATTAACACAGCTATACCACCATGAGGTTTAATTCCTAGCTCAAATATTAAAAATGATTTCCATGTATGCATCAGAATGTGTGCAAATCCACATTTATCCAAATAAACTGCTGATTGGACCTTTAAATCTAGCAACATTTTACTTTGAAGGAGCAGAGATTCCATTAAAGGTGACCATTAAAATTCATACATGCAGCGTTTGCTGGAAACCGTCATCTCTACTTGATGACTTAACACTTGTTGACAACATTTTTATACAGCGATATCATCAGACTTGTTCTGCGTGTTAATGGCACACTCCTGCCGTCGCTAAGTAGTCACACCGCCCACAGACTTCAAAGTAATGGCAAGAGAGAGAGAGAGAGTGTGTGTGTGTGTGTTTGTGGGGATTGGGGAACCAGTTGGCGCCATCAGTGAGGGGTCACCGGGGACCCAGTTAATGGGAAATCGTTATGTAAATCCAATCTAATTAAAATTAGAACTGCACTAGTCAGGTCTAAGGTATGGATGGGGAGAAGGGATGTTAAATCATATTATTACTGTGCCTCATTTGCATAACCTAATTCACCGTCATGCAGCATTTCTCTTCACACTCATATCTGGTTGCATCTCTGAATAATTCCAAACAAATAACCAAGCTGTGTTATTGGGCTCGGATGGAGCGGTGGGTTATTAGATGGAGACCTGTCTCCACTCGGAGTTTCCATAGTAAACTCCCACTTTTTTCCCTTTACAGCTTCATCCAGGATCCAGAGTGTCCCCTGATAATGTGTGGCATTGGAGCGAGGCCTCAGTCGCACCCGACGACGCGTCAAATCTCCCCTAAAATTTACCTCCGAGTAAGGATTAGCCTAATAGCTCATATGCATGAGAGCCAAGCTGAGGGCCTTTAGTTTTAACGCCGTGATTGCTGAGTCTCTGTCATCTGATTAGGAGGCTTAACTCCTTCACTCTGATACAAGGCAGCGCTGAGCCTGTGTAATGTACGGTATGTGTATGTGTGTAAATGACAGAGGGAGACTTTTTTAATTTAATCTATTTCAATGTCATGCACTCATGCTTCTCCAGCCCACTTGGAATTACCAGATGTGTGCACATATTATATTGCAGTACTAGTAACATTTAATGTATTTCTAATTATAATAACTTCTCATTTTGTTTGGCATTTTCACCTTTTTTGGACAGAGAGACAGACAGTGGAGAAGGGGGATAATGTTGGATTTAAGCATTTCCACAGTGATTCACCGAGATGCTCCATGACATATACAGATGCACACATGACCAGGGGAAAAAAATGGTGGAGTGGAACTTAAGTTGAACAAATCTGGTTTATTCGGGAACAACAAAAAAAACAAGAGTGCTATGATGCTGACATGGCGATCAAGATGTTTGGCAAGATTTATCCAGAAAACAAAAGGACAAGTAAAGTACGAGACGGTCAAATCTTTGAAAGAAAAACAGGTGACGCTCGCAGAGCAAACATGAAACTCAAAAATAAGACATAAAGAAGCCTATGTTGCTCTCCCGTTCACAGTCGGTGTGGCAGGAAAGCCTGTATTTGCTTTGTATCTGGCAGTTTAGGCCGAGTTTCACCTGCATTTTTCATTTCACAGCAGAAACTGACAAGAAACTAATTCAAACTGTACAGTTTTGTTAACAGTTGATAAAAATTCAATCAATTCAAGCGTTGGGTTTTTGCTTCCAAAATGAGGGCATGACAGAAAAAGTTTGGAAACGCAGGACCAGATTAGTCTGTTAAACTAATTGGAGTTTTGTGAGGTAATGAAGGACTGTATTGGAATATACTGTATTACAGTTACTCATAACATCACATATTGTTTGTTGCATATATCAGGTTTCAGAAAAGGTGTACCTCAGGTACAGAAGAGTAATAAAACATGTTCTTTCCATATACACCATCTATCTGCTGGTGTAAGGCTGAATCTTGCTGTTTGTCCTATGTTTGCTGGGTCAATCTGGATTGCTAGCAGTATTTATTGCATTGATATTGTATTAAGGTAGGCTGTTTTTAATGTTGAAATAGTTTTTCATAAGCTTTGTGCCACACCCTAGTCTATTTTGGTAAATGGATTTCAACAACAAGGAAAAGAAAACCAGATCTCATGGATACTTATCTGAGGTCTCCCAAAAGAATATTCTGATAGCGGCTCTTTTTATGTGTTTTTAAATGTGCTTTTTAGATTCCTTGAAGTGAAGAAACTCACATTGGTGTCTGATTGCTCTCGCAGATTTGATGTCAGTGCATCTAAATCCATAAAGTGGCTTAATGGGCTTCTGAAGAGTGGGACCATTTCAGCTTCCTTTGAACTACCAAACACCTGCAGCATAAGTGATCTGAGGTGATGCTGTGGTGTGTACGTGTAGTTTCACACGACTTTACAGACTTCCACTTCAGTCAATACAGACCCCAGTGATCTTTAAGCGCACACATGCTGTACAGGTCAACATCTTTACAAGAGTGTGTTTGTCCAAAATCAAGCCAATGTGCTTTTATTACCTTTAAGACACAAATGCACAGATCCTCTACAGGGTCAGTTATATCAGCATGTTGTAGGTTACCAGAAAGAACTTTTGAAATATAAACACCTTTGGATTTAATAAATGCGCGTGTCTGCGTGCATGTTGGTGTGTGGCTTCATGAGTTTTTGTCTATTTGCGGGTGTGTAGGTGTGTGTCGCTGTGTATGTCTACAAGTGCTAATGTGTGTGTAATGTGACTGTGTGTGTGTGTGTGACTTGGCATGTGTTTGGGGACTGTCTACAGGGGCCTGTTCAGCTCGTGCAGAACAGCGCTGTGGGACAGTATCAGGTTACCTTGCATCACTGCGCGCAGACAGCTGCGGAACAGTTATTTTTGATCATGGAACAAAGCATCGTGTAGATTCCTACCTCAGCAAATCTTGTGTGTGTACACGCACAATAAGTATCTGCAAGTGTGTGTGTCAGTGTAAATGCGCACGCAGGCGTAAGCGTCATCTCAAGCTCATCTGCAGTTGTGTGTTGTATTTGCAGGGGAACAGCATGTCCCCATCCCCTCTGATGTCTGTTTGTGCTCAGACAGCAAGGTCGGCCTGACTCAGACAGACGGGCAGAAAGCTCTGGATGCACCTTTTTTCCTCCACTCAAGGCTGCACACACCTTCAGCAGCTGCCCGTACCCCACAGTGAACTAATATCCACCTGTGATTAACCTCGCATTACCGAACCCAACGTGTTATTGTCTGGAATTCAGAGCCTTTAGGCTGCACTGACTCACAGTGTAGCCTCATAAAACGCACCATTAAACAATTATGAGGCTTTACGACTGCACCACCTGATCATAAGCACATCCGCAGCCAGTGTTGTCTTTGGAGGTGGGCAGAAGGGGGGTAGGTTTCATTGGGGATGTGGCGTGGGCTGATTACCGTGCCAAAATTATTGACCCCTTAATCTCTCCGGTTCCCGGACGCGTTTTTATGTGGTAACAGTGAGACACTGAAGGAGCTGGATACTGTCCAAATAAGAACAGCTTGCATAGTTAGCGGTACATGTCATAATGAGTGACACACAAAGAAACTTGATTTTAAAATTCTGCGCAGGGTTGAAAGATATTTTATAAAGAAAATGACACAGTGTGACCTTCAAATACTGTACGAGAGGTGCCACGAAGCCTGAGTGCCGTTCACTTTATTGTGGAAAAACATCTTTTGTATGTCTCTTTTGTTATTTTGTATTCTGCTTTTTCTTTTCTCCTCTCCCCATGCTGATGTATGCACTTTGCTGCGTGGAGCCACACTGGAACCGAAAGTTCAAATGTTTTGAACGTTGACCCAGAGCTGAGCTGACCCTTATGAGTCTGGGTCAGTGGCTGAAAGCTCTTGCTTGCACTGCAATTAAAGATGTGCTGCCATAAATGAAAATGTAATAACAAATCATTATCATATTGAAACCGAACAAAATATTTGCCGGGTCAAATGTCAGCCTTCATACGCAGCTTCCAGGTTTTTTCTCTTTAATAACTGGACTACTGTTAGCAACGTTAGCACTGTACCCTGTAGGTATTTGCAAAAGTCAGATTACCAGGTAATCAGCACCACCAGTTCCACTACAGTAGCTCTTGTAATTTCATACTTAGTCTTGTTATAACGTAAGTGTTTACTAAATTGAGATTTACGCATCACTTAATTATAACAGGTTGCACCACAGTGTCCAATAAAATGGTATTGGTGTATATTCTTGAATTTCCCTGGGAGAGATCAATAAAGTTTATCTGCTCTTATTAGTTTTTCTTTAATATTTAGGCTACACCCAGCAACTGCCTGATGCGTAGCTGACTGAACTGACACAGTTAATATTAGCTTGCTACTATATGACATTTAGATTAAAAGAGGTAATATGGAATACTGTCGACACATCTGACACTGTTAAAAAGTGAACTGGAAAGATTTTAAATTACATTTTACAAAAATAACAAATACCTGAAGTTACAAAGCGTTATACACGTAACGTTAGCTTACATCACGAAATAACGTTGGTTATATTAGCATGATTGGATATTTGCCACTTGTTCTAAAACTGCATGAAACAAAGTAATACCTACATTTACAAAGGATTGGCAGTTAAGTTTAGTATATCTTTTCCCCCCTTAAAACTATTATTTTTTCTGTTAAATTTGTACTAGCTAAAATGTTCCTTTAGTTTTAATCGTGCCAACCGATCACTACTTTGGATCTAGCTAGTTCTTACTATAAACATACTGTAGGAGATACTTTACACAATAACTGAGTAGTTTTACAAATAGCTGATGCAATCCAATCCAGATGGTGACGTGTAATAAAACTTTTAAATAGCTAACTAAGTTATCAGCTATTTGCAATTCGCTATTTCCCAAGTGCAGGTGAACATCTGCCCATAAACCAATCACGGAAACATGTAATCTTCCTTCTCTCAGTGGTCGATTTCACAGTTGAACACTTACCCTGAACAGAACTGCTTCTCAAAAGTAAGTTATGGGGTAATGAAGTGTTATTAGACTAGATACAATTATTCTTTGAGAGTTTTGTTTTCATGTTTCAAGTGGTTTTGTAAGAATCAAAGATGAATATAATTTGGCTGTTATTGTTCAGAGTTAATTGTCTAGCGGATGTCTCTTGCATGTATGAGTGATGATGAGTACAAATAGGTCATGTCGTCTTCATTCTTGCCTGATTGCTTTTATATGTGAGTGTGTGTGTGTATTTTATGTGTGCGTGTGGCTGGTGTTCGCAGCACCTCTCTCAGTCTTCGTGGAGGTCACAGCTCATATCCTCCCTCATATTTTGAGCGAGAAATTCTCCCAATAAAGCTGCATTTTATTGGTGTCAGATCGTTTGCCTGTAAAATGGTGCATTGACTTCATTCCCCTCCTGTCCTTCTGATTCTTATTCATTTGCAACCCGAGATGGTCCTGTGTGTGTGTGTGTGTGTGTGTGTGTGTGTGTGTGTGTGTGCGTCTGTGTTTGTGTGAAAAAGAGAAAAATGAGCTCCTGTCAAGAGGCTCTGTGTAATGTATTGTAACCTTCTAACAAGATGGCCACATCCTGGTCCGTGACATTGTGACATACAGTACACAGCTTATATGTGTGTGTGTGTGTAGTTGTGACTACGTGTTTCAGCTCAGGGGAGCTAATAAGGCCACTAGAACCAGCAGAACGATGTGTCACAATGAAGGTCACAAGTTCAATCCCTGCGTGTAATGTCACAGTAGTGACATTAAGGCAGACGGCCTCTTTACTCAGCTGCCTCGTGCCGGTCTTTGGTACAGCAGACACCGCAGCTGGAACACTATTATGTTCCCTAAGCCTCAATTACAGCATGAAATCTTATCTCCTACAAGTTAATGTTCTCCTTCAAAACATCTGAAAGGCAATCTGCCACACAAGTAGGACGGACAGAGAGGAAATCAAAGAACGGGCAAATCAAAAGATCTTTTTTAAAACTTCTCCACCTTCACTTTTTTTGTATCACACACATGATTTCATCCAAGGACCCTATTAACCCGCTGGATGAACTTTCGTCCCCACTCTCAGGTACCCTCATCTCTGCGTGTGATGAGGGAGACGGGGTCAGCTGTTTTTATCCTGAGGCGAGACCGCCAGGACCTTGTCGATCCGGTCCCAGGAGAGGCGGCTGTAATAGCATTTTCTGTAGAAATCATAGGACAAGATACAGCCGGGGCCAGGGTCAGCGTGTAGGAGAGGAGGCCAGTGTGGCCATGGGACTCTAACACAATTAGATCCTGATAATCAGTGCTGCCTCAGCCGACGGCTCCTTCAATCAATGTGATGCATGTTAAATCAGAGCTGCTTGTAACCATTTATGGGTCGAACATGTAATGATATTGGCTGCCCTCTCAGAGCATGTGTGAGGATCAATGTTATGTTATATAGGTACTAATGAAAAAAAGATCCTTGCATTGCCTAGCAATTTTATGTTAGCATATCAGACTGTTAATTTTACATTATAATATACAATAAAGCTAATATGTAGCCTATTATAGCCTTTGTGTTTCCACAACTTTTAATCAAAATGCGCAATCACAACACACAATTTAATAATACATAATCAAATCTCATGATTTTATAATACCTGCCATATGGTGTGACATGCCACAGCTGTGAATGTAGGCCAGCCAATTGCTTAACGCACTGTGTTGGTTCTCCCCACCAGGAAATCTGAACAAGGGCAACCTGTGTGAGGGGTGATTGTCTGCCTGTCACACCGCCGTGCATCTCAATCAGTCATCTCCTTAATAATGTCCTTGTTATTGATCGCAGTTGGGAAACGACTGGCTTGCTCCTGACGTGTTTGTTTGTCGTCCTCCGCCTTGACACGGGGCATGTAAGAACAATTATTGGTCTTGATTTGTTATTTTTCTTCCTGGTGATGCTTCTTTTGTCAGCCAGGTTGTCCAGGCTATTTAATCCCCAAGGACCTTGAATTAAGAGAGTTGTTTTAATGATTTTGTGTGTCTGACTGTGTGGTTTGTGGTATTGTTTTCATTTTTTAATTGGTGTTCTCACAGTCCATAATAACCTGAAGTTATTTCTCAGTTTAAAATAAAAAATATGATGAAACTTTTCCCAGTTCTCAAGAGGAGGCAGTAAAAGTAAATTCAACAATAAAATACGGTAAAATGGGGTGTATGCACACAAATCAGCAAGATTAAGAGTCTACAGCCATGCTAGCAGCTTCGTGAAGCTGCACAGCGGAGCTTTTAGCTAAATACTAATGCCAGCATGCTAACATGCTCACAATAATAATGCTAATGTTTACCAGGTATAATGTTCAGCATCTTAGTTTAGCATGTTACAGTAGCATGTTAACATTTGCTAATTAGCACTAAACACAAAGTATAGCTAATGTTGATGGGACTGTCATTAGTGTTGTCGATATTTGGTCATAAACCAGTACTGGACACATCAAAATTATTATTATCACAGTTTTTGTTTTATTATTTGTTCCTGAATTTAGTGTCCTTGTTCCTGTCAATTACTGGGGACTGCCCATTAGTCCGACACCCCAATAGTCTGAAAAATGTCCCATTGGACCGAAAGCCTGTCTGTCCGACAGCCCGTTATGCCGCAAACAAATTCCCATTGCTCCGATGGCCCATTATTCCAAAAATACACACTCTCCCTGCAGTTAGAAAGAACTTATCAATTACACCACTCGCCATCCAAATAATCACCCATGTGCGTCCATGAAGAAAATGTAAATAGCTTGTTCTTCTTAGGGGTTAGGGTTAGTTTCTCATACAAACAAAAGCACATGGCTAATTATTATGCACAATGACATTATGTAGCATACTGCAGCAGCGATATTACCATAGTAGTGAGGGCTTAATCCCATAAGAAGAACAAGCAAGTGTGTATTTTCGGATAAATGGGCCATCAGAGCAATGGGAATATGTCTTCGGCATAACGGGCTGATGGGCTTTCAGTCCAATGGGACATTTTTCGGACTATTGAGGTGTTGGACTAATGGTCCATCGGAACAATGGCATGACACCAATCACACACAACCTAAACGTTTATCTGTAACAATAAGACACATGACAGTAACCAGCGTTTGTTTTCCACCAAACTTAAGATAAATAACCATAAAAATAATCATATGAAAATAGGTTGAGCATGAAAGTTAATTCTTGACCTTAGTAATAGTGGTTTTACAAAATAATTTCATCTCAGTGTATCTTTTTCCAGAGCTGGGACATGGTTGAAACCTCCAGAAGAAGCTAATTATGTGGACCTTGACTTAAAATGATGTGTGATGATGTGTGAAATACCTTTTTAGACCACTTTGGTAGCTACTGAACAGGTGGTGAAGCTTATACATATATTTATATGACATATACAGTATCAGTTTTAATATTTATGTCAAAACAATATTAAATTGCTAATAAATAAGCTATTGAATAGAGGGTTTGAGATTCTGTTGAAATGTTGTAAGACAACACAGAAGTAATGACAGCAGCCTGAAAAGTGACGTGATGACTGTAACCAACACAACCACTCATACCACTGACTAAGCTATGTTTTGTTTTCACTTGACCCTTTTGAACCATTTGTTTAGTGTACAGGAGCATTTCCAGTTTAAATGGCTGACAAGGAAAGTGTGTGTGTGTGTGTGTGTGTGTGTGTGTGTGTATCCCCCATCAGCAGGTCTGGCAATAGGCTTTGACACACTGCCAACTGTTTAGAGGTTTGGGGTATAAAAAGGTCCTCACAGCAACTTAAGTCCAGGGGGATTTTTGCTTGCAATTATCTGCACTGTTGTGACAGTTCCATGCTGTGAGAAAAATAAAAAAATATCACTGCCCCATTTCAGATGCCTGTTCGGAGTGCATTATCTGTTCATATCCAAATAACCTATCTGTACTGGGTTAGATCCCTGCAGGCTATCACTGAAGGGTAATCCACTCAGCAGCCTCTGGTATCATGAGTCTAATGGAGGCTTGTGCATTGGAATTCAAGTGCCAAACACTGTGTGCTGAGTGAATAGTGTTCACTTGTCTCCGCTATGCACTATAAACTTAATACATGGTTAATCGACATGGCAAGCCGCTAAAAAGAGCCGAGGCCTCGCTGGTTGCGGAGCGGGAAGTCAAGATTGCAGAGGCAGTGATAAAGGAGGGAGTAAGTGCTCTCAACCTTCCTGCTCAGGGACTGCAGGTACAGATCAGCTGCACCATAAGTACAGGGAAAAGATCAAGATTTTTGTTGAAAAGTAGATATCCTGCATTTGATAAAAGTGCCTGCTGTCAAATTGGTATCTCTCAGATCAAGCTCAAACACCAGTATAGAGTGTGTTTCAAATGCAATATATTACTCTTCTGATTTGTTTGCCATGCAGTGTCATTTGATACTTCCTGGCCTCTTTTCCCAGTTCTAATTATCTAAAACTATTGTGGTCTGTTCTGTGTGATGTCTAGGTACTCTAGTCTGCACATACTGTAGGTGTGAGTGTTTATCATGGATCTTTGCTAATTGGTTGAAAGTAAAATCTAAACAATAAAACATTTTAAAGCTGCTATAGTCAATATTTTTATATTAACAATAGATCAAATTATTACTTGTATGTGAAAGGGGTCACTCATAGTGACCAACCCACAAACAATTATCACCTGACTCAGTTCCCCTCGGCTCTACGGAGCGTTTCAGCGTCTTTCAGCTCATTGTTTTGGTTTTACGACTTGTAGCTTTACTGTTTTGATTCACTCTCACCGCTCAGCAGTGCAGTAGACAAACAAAATTAGCAACTAGCTGGTGAACATAGTGGAGCATTTAGCAGCTAAAGGGCCGGATATTTGCATCAGAGGTTGGTGGAGACCAAAACAGAGCTAAATGTTGCTCCGTATTTGCTGGATGTGTAAATACTGTAAGCAACTGGTTGTTCGTCATATCAACTTAAAAGGTGATAAAGTCAGTGTTGTGTTTACAGCTTGTTCCCACTACCCCTAAATTGCCAAAAAACAGTTTGTAGGTAAATAACAAATCATTTGGATCAGAATAATGTTATTTCGCATCGTTTTGGTGTTTTGGTTGGATTTCTTTTTTGGGACAAACTATCTAAATAACTCATTAAGGTGAGCATTTTTCAACAGCAGATATGCATGCTGGATAAAATAAAGGCTTGCAACACCACCAAAGGTACACAGAGTATATGTGTGCATCCTGCCCATACTGTAGACTCACAGGCAACTGGATTCTCGTGGCAATCTATCTTGTGTCATTGTTGCCCTGTCATGGTTTCTGCATTGATCTCTGTAGAATACTGCATTTGTTTTTGTCATTTGTCATTGCTGTCACTCAACTGTCAAATATGATTTCACACTACCAAGAACCATTGACCAACACTGAACCGCCAGCCAGTTAACTCATCGCAGGTCTCTGGGTGTATTGTATGGCTCGATTCTCAAGCCCTTACAGTATGTCCAGCATGCTTTAGAATAAGCTTATATGTGGATAAATTCTATCTATAATATCAAACACTTTCTTCCCGCAACTGCTCCCACATGTTTCTCAGACAAACAGCATCTCTCGCTCTGCTGTATACTTTTCTTTCTAAAAATCCACTTTAAAAGACATCCTGCCACCTGTCTAGTTGATGGCTGAGTGAAATTTTAAAGCCGTTGCTTTTACATGCCATTTGATGATGAATCGTTCCTTTTCTTTCTTTTTCTTTCCATCCCACCCCCCCTTTTCCTTCATCGCTCCGTAGTGGTTTAAAGTCTGTTCTCTTCACAGGCAGCTCTGTAAGGATTTGCCCTGAAAGACTGACACAGCGGATGATGAGCGCTACGATACTGAGGTGAAGGTGGCCGAGAATGAGAAAGAGGTACTTGTCTTTGTAATGGAAATGAACACAAGTTTAACTCTGTGTCAGAATTTTTATGGAAGCTAACCGCACTTGTACTTTACCTGAGATCACCTCCAGCCCTTTGAAGATCAAATGCTACACTCTCATCTTAATCCTCCTTCCAAGATTATATCTATTTACGTCTCTAACCACACCAAAGTGAAATTATGATCTTGTGTGCACTGCCTCAACTCACAGGGAATTGCAGAGATTGAAAAGCCATGCGTCATGTCGGATTGTATTCTGCAGACTTTGTGATCTGCTCTAATCCACAAAGGATACGGAATAAAAGACATTCTGTATTCATGCTGTATTTGCCTGCAACATATCCACACCAGACTTAAAGATTGCCGAGAGAAACAGCAGAAATAGAATAAATAATCTTGACTCGCTTATTTTCTGTTGCTGACCCTCAGATCCAGTTCGTGACTTCAGAAGGTGTTGGAGCAGAGAGTTCACAGGAGGCCAAACCTGAAGCGAGTGAAGCAGTCTGGAGACCAAATCGAAACGCCATGAAGACGGAGGAAGTAAGGCCAGAGGCAGTGGCTTACTCAGTTTTTTTTTTCTCACAGAAGCATATTTTTTATATTTGAGGGGAAGGTTCATTGCTTGGCATTCTACCGATGCAGTTAAGTACTTTATCTTAAAATACTTCTCTCTAGAAACACAAAAAATAAAAATAGCTGTCCTTGTAACTCATTCACTCTCATAAGAATGTCTCCTATAACGTGAACAATAGTGAAACTCCATATGAAATCTAATTTTTCACATCTCATACAGGTATTTCATGCCTTTGCTGCGTTTAAAACTGGTTAATGAATGCAATACAGCATGTTTTCAAAAGCACATTATCATCTTCTGCAAACAAATATACTCACAGGAACTTAGTGTAAGACATATTTTGCAAGGAAACAACTGCCATGTCATTTGAAAGCAGGGAGCAAGTATCGTCTAATAAAAATGGTTAACCTAAATTGTTAAAAAAGAGGTCAAAACTCCAGCAACACTTGCAGTATAAAGAAGAATCTTCTTGTTAAATGTGCAGTTAATAGTTAGTCAGTGTAACTAAAAACAGAGCTCTTAAAAATGTTCTTCGCTGGAGTTTAATGATCCCTGACCTTGGAAATTACATTTTAAAATTAGAGAGGCCTTGCCTTCCCAAAACTGTCTCAATACAATTGAATGATAATGTGAAATAAGGTACTACAGTGTCTGCCCGATGTGGCAACACTGTATGGACATATTCTGGGGTAGGAGTCGGTCAGCAGATCAGTTTGAGGTATTGCAGGGAGGAATAGTACAAACTGTAACAGCCACAGTGAGCTGCAGAGGGCTGCAGGCGACAGGTTCTTACTGTGGTTTGTGACTAGCACACATCCAACACATCAACAAGGTAAACAGCTTTACCTTGCTGTGCAGTGCAGTGGAAAAACATTCAGTGCGGCTCGACTGCTTGCGGCTGTTCATGGCATGGCTCGGCACGACTACCTCCCCTACTATGGAAAAAAACCCTATAAGTCTCTAGAATAATCCAGAATAACACCATCTGTCAGTTGTGCTGACGATTTTTTCACTTGTTGTCCTATTTTTTTTTACATTTTGCACATGGAATAAATTGATTCTTTGTGCATCTGTACTTTTTTTGGCTTTTTTTTGCTATGAGGTGGGATTTTTAGATACAGCCACGAGATCAAAGCATGCACATTCACCTTTTGAGGAATTGCCCTCAAACCCCAAGAGTTTCATAGCTGGTTGTAAAAGAACCTCCCCGTGCTCTCAGTAGACTGGACACACACAACTACACCACTGAGAGGGAATCTTACAGTTAGAGAGTAGAAACCTACACGCACACACAGTATGCGGGTTCTTGACACACAGTCGAGGACCTCTTAATAATAATGAGGTAGAGAAATTAAATTGAAAGTGGTCAGATACTTTAGTCACATTAAAAGCCCTTGAGACCTGGTCCATTCAGGTAGCTCACAGCACATGTGTGCTGCAGTGTAACTACAGTGAGTATGATACACATGAGTGCTCTGGGACTCTCTGCTGCTGTTTTAGCCTTTTTTCCCTCTGATATTTTTCGCTTGCTTTTTGTTATCCCTGTTAAAAGACCATTTAAGAACATGTATTTGAAATATAGATAGAGATCTTCTTCAGAACCTATTTATGAAACAGGGACTTATTCTTATATGGAAGGACCTAAAGTTTCTATATTACACCGCTGCATAATATATCATATATGTCAGTAAGATCATCTTCAGTGTGACACACTGGCATATCGACACAGAAGAGCCTTTTACATAAGAATACATCTACTTTACATTCTGAACTGTTGGTGGCAGTATAGGTCAGGATGCTGACACCATAACAAATTAGGGATCTGACTCATACTTACAATGTTCACTTTATCATAATCTCCACCAGGGGCTGTCCAAGCATCACCCTCCATTCATCCATTCATTCTTTACTGATGCATGAAAAAAGGGTTTGCAGAGATGACAGTACATTGGCGAGAAGATCGCACTGCAGCCCACTGGGTAATTAAAGTGAGCTGGCCCAGAGATGCTATACGGCGTGTGTGTATAATAATTAAGCCAATATTGGTGGGATCAGTACTCAGTTTGTACATTACAGTCTTAGTCAGAGCAACTTACAGTGAGTGAGCAGGTAGAGTTTCACTAGATTGTTGTGATTGCAGGTGGCAGAACTACATGTCCACATGTGCAGTATATGTACAGTATATATAAGATACAAAAATACACTTTCTTGATCTCCCATACTCTTCCTCATGTCATTTGCTTTTTTTATGCTGAACAGATGGCCTTGTTGTGATTGGACACAGATGGGGTTTCCGTGGTAATATCAAACATCCCACACATTATTATATTTGCCCCAGCTTTGACTCCAAAGCAGAAATTATTTCAAAGCTTTATTGTCTGCTGCTGTCTTATGTGTGTGTCAGCGCAGCTTAGGCTGAAACAAGCAAGAAAAAAGCTGCCATAACTGCCATAAATTGCTAATATTACTGTACAGTCAAATGGCTCGACATGAAATGTCTTTGATAGGCCTTGAATTACCTCTCATGTATCAACCAAAGTCTTGGCGGTGAGATCCATCCAGATACAGATATTTATCTTTTTATGTTTGTTGATGTGGCGGCGCTGGGATTCAGAGGAGCCTCGCGGAGGTGTCATGGGAGTGATTCAGTTAAACATCTGTGATGGGAGGTGCCCACTTAATAACCTCAGTGACATCCCCTCTCTCTTACTCACCGCTCTTTCTTAACCGTGTATCCAAGCCAGGTTTCTACATACGCACTTTTGATACTTATATTACACCCTGTTTTTTAATGAATAAGAAAACTCTATTTTCCAGCAGAATACCAGATGAACTCACTGTTTTTATAAAAAGTTAATGCACTCAGACATGAATATTGCTCATATAATGATAAACAAGCACTCGAGTTATGACTTAAAATGATACGGTAGGAAAATAGCCACTGGCAACGTGGCAAAAATCCATTTATGGACATCAGGTGGATGCCAGTGGTGGATTTCTGGTCATGAGAGTGCTTGGCAACGGTTGCTGCCCGGTGAGAGACGTTACCAGATGGACTGGAAGAGACAACCAGCTCTGTCAGCTCATCTGTGGGCAAATGTGTTTTTTACAAGTGCTTCCTTTGTACACTTGAAAAGCTCTCACACCTGACAGTGGGTTTAGGTTACGGATGCTTAAGAAAGCAGAGAGCCAGAAGCTAGAAATCTCTTTTCCATTGATGTATCTTTAAAAAAAGAGGTGAATTTGATCTTTTCTATAGTAATGAAAGAAGAATGTGAAAACATTTCTCTTCATAAAGGTTCATGTGTGCAGCTTTATGCTTTACACCACCTCATGGGAATTCAGTTCAGAGCTACTTTGATGTCATGAAATGCAACATGAAAGAGTTTTTACCTTTAAACCACATTCTTCACATAAATGTATCAAGACACATTTTTCACATTCAAGACACATTCTCCTGACTAGATTCAACATTTTCGTAAAAGTCAACAAACAAGGGATCCTGTGTTTGCTTTGGTTAGACTTACAGCTGGTGTGACGGAGTGCCCCAGGGACCCGTCCCGGGGCCCCTGTACATGTGAAAGAGTTAGAACTTGAGCCAGGTGGGTCCCAGCAAGGCTTTTAATCCCTGCCTGAGCCTCCTGCACGCTACGTGTAATTGATCATTATAAATCATTTTATGTAATGGAAATTAGCCGTGGAAGGGGGTCAGAGGGCTTAGTGCAGGGAAAGGATTCAAAGGCGGGTTCATCATGCACATTAACAGTACAGGATCGAATTTCATATGTAACAGTTAGTGCAGAGATCCACGTGTGTAATCCACCTTGAACTAATGTCATATATTAAAATGTTGTACATTACACAATGATTCAAGGTTTTTATCCATGCTAGCGTAGCACACGGCTCTATGGATAGCAATGTCTGTCTGTTGGTCGATAAAATAAAATAATAAAATATCATATCTTTAAAAATGAAAAATGACTTGAGGTTATTATCACTTATGGACTGTAAGGATACATTTAAAAATGAAGACAAACAGACAAAATCATTAAAATAACACTCCAGCCAAACATTTAATATGCTCAAAACTTTGGCTTACGACCAAATACCTGCAAAAATAATGACATTGCCATCAGCTTCAGCTTTATCTTTAGTGCTATTTGGCAAATAAATATTATGGCTAATCATCTGCATGTTAGCATTATCGTTGTGACCATGCCAGCATGCTGACATTAGCATTTAGCTCTGCTGTGCCTAAGGACAGCTTCATAGAGCCACTAGCATGGCTGTAGACTCTTACATTTACTTGTATTTTGTTTTTAAAAGCATTTAAGTTTATCAGTTATGTAACACTCATATTGTAGACAAACACACCTGTATATACAGTATTTACTTCAACATATGCAAATGCAACTATATGCTTATATCCTGTTCATGGGTGTGGCACTGATGTCATCTTCATGGCACACAATCTCTAATTCACACTTTACTATGGCCGGTGTAACAGTGTTTCACATCCACTTACTTTTTTTACTCATACCAGGGTCTCTGGTAGAAAGGTGGTGCCACAGATGGACACATCAATCTGGTATCCTCAAGGTAATGTTATTGTTTGTCTATGGAGTGTGGCAGACCAGCGGTCAGTATTACTATTATTATAAGTCAAACACAAACCATGCACCAGGGGAAATAATCCAGATGTTTGCTACTGCAGGTGTCCATCCTTTGCTGCCATTCTTGTCTTTGACAGTACACAGTAGAGAGATACAGGAAGGAACAGGGGACCGATCAGAATGATAAAAGTCCTGGACCCAGGATGCTGCGGGTATTTGGTATGCACATCGACCAGCTGAGACACTGAGACATCCTAGATACCAATCATCCATCATACATACACAGTGAGAGAGAGGCTGCAGTATGTGTTAATCCATTTTAAGTTGATGTCAGACATTAATGACATTACTTTATTCTTAAAAAGAGATGAACTGATGATATTTAAAGCTGCAGCGTCCCTAAATGTCCTGGTTTTCCATTGTTGTTAAGGAAATCTTGGTTTTATTAAGCTATGCTAATGCTAATGCTGTTGCAGAATAACATATGGGACTTTCATCATTAACCGTAACACTTTTCTACAACTGAGTACAACTTTAAAGACAAATCCCATCCTCACCTCTAATGTCAGTTTCACGCGAGATGGCAACAAAGTCTTTCATCTGATTTAAAGCAATATGATGAAATGGGAAAATGTCAAAGGTTTGTTAAAAGCAATGTGGTGTTAAAACCTGTATAATTGGTTCTGAGGTGTTTCATCTGATGTAACATTTTGAAGGTATATATGTCGGATAGATTTGGCAGCACGGATCTCTCTGGCCTGGGGCTCCAAAGAAATGTGCATCCTTGACAGCAGCTGCAAACGGCTCGCAGAAAACCAATGTAATGTTTTCTCCTTGGTTTGTGGCCAGATAAACATGGACAATTATCCATATTTTCCGTGCTACCTCTACTGGCACTAATATGGTTAAGACTGATATGTCCATTCTGTTGTTGTAAGGCTCCTTTTTTTCAAGGCCACAGCCCTGAGGAGGCTGAGCGTAAACTGAAGTGTGTGGCTGAGGTAAACACCTGAGCTCATGATGTAAATATAGGAAGTGAGCATCAGGGCATTATACTAAGTATAAACATGCCCCAGCCAGAGCATCATTTTTGGCAATCAAATGATGCCATGAAGTGATTTTGCAACCGGGTAATGAGGGTTTGGAGGCCAAGATGTTGTGTGCAAACTGGAAAGCAACTCTGAAAGAAACCTGCAAGATGAAGGATGACAGGTTTATCTTAGAATACATCATTTTTCAAAGGAATGAAGATAAACGCATTTTCAGATTTGTTGAGAAGGATGGCTCTCTAACCCCCCTTCTCCACTCGTCTATGTCTCTCCTCTCTCCTCATGCGCACTGTCTCTCATTCTGTCACACACACAGGAGGCACATGCCCGCCACAAACTCACACACGATTGCATATTTGCACATGCACACAATCAACAGACCGCATTTATTTCGCTTTATCTTAAAAAAACACATGCAAAAGAGCAGCGGCGCATATGGTGCTCATTTCTGCACCAGTGGCCTAATGCTCTTAAGTTCATTCTTTGTTCTGAGCATCATTGTTTTAAAGGGGAAGACAAAGCGGGGCAGTGTCTCCACGCCGCTGTTTCATAGTAGAAAGTAGAACACTGCGGCCATTGTGTTTGTCACCTCCTAACTTCCTGCATCCTTACTGAAATTGCTGACAGACAAAAGGTCACAAATAACAGGGTTGCATTTGGTGGAGTGAACCAAACATGACACCGCACTTTTATCAATATCCTTATGTAAAAGAATTGATGCTGAAAGGAAAGCCAGGGTCGTAGCTACTATTGAAGAAACTGAGGTCATGTCCTCTGTATTTTGTCTTGGAATTTGGGGTTTTTAGTACAGAGCCCTTGAGTGGTCACATCATATTTATTTTTCTAGTTTGTGTGCTCGTTTTAGTAAATCATGCGCTCGTTTTACTCATTATGTGCTTATCTTATCTAGTAAAATGTGTGTAGGAAATACTTCATTATTTTTTCACATCATTATGGNNGATGCATTATGAAGACAACCCTTGCTAGTCAAGGCATTGTTACTAGTCAGAGCACCTTAATGTGGACATCCCTTGTTTTGTGTACATTTGGATGAAATATTCTGTCTGTTCCACAATAAAAAAAGGATCTTTAAGCTGTTTTTCATGTTGCGACTTTATTCCTATCCACCGACCTGGAAATGGCTCAATCCTTCCTCTTTCTAGCCACGCTAGCATGTCTTGACAACTATTGGATGGTTTGCCATGAAATTTTGTACACACATGTTGCTAAGCCATGCTAATCAGCAAATGTTAGCATGCTAATACACCGAACTAAACATGGTGAACATTATCTGCTAAACATCAGCACGTTATCATTGTGAGCATGTTAGCGTGCTTAAGTTAGCATTTGGTTGCAGACTCAGTCTTGATGTAAAACCAGGGTTGCAAACTCCTGCCAAATACAAGGAAGCCTCAAAGCCGCTCTTTCATGAAAAATATAGATATATAAGTTAAACTGGCTTCTACGGAAGCCAAAAACAGCCGTGCTTGCAATTATTTTTTTAATGCATTATCTCAAGATCACAAGTTAATTATTTCGTTATCTCGTGACAACAAAGCTCGTTCTCTTGTGATAATGGGTTAATTTATCTCATTATCTCGAGAAAACAAAAGGCAAATTTTTTTAGATGATCTCTAACAGTCTGATGCATTGATCAGTAACGGTTCCTTCTTGATCTGACATTTTCAGCTTAAATCAGTTGCTACAGTTGTCAAGACGCCATCTTTGCATGCTGGCATGACACTCCTGATATCTTATGAACATTATAAGTAGTAATAAGTGGAAACGACCTTTTGTTTTCTCATGATAACTGGTTGATTATCTCGTTATCTTGAGATAACAAAGCTCATTTTCTCGAATAATTTACTTGTGAACTCAAGATAACGGCATTAAAAAAAAATTGTAAGCACAGCCGTTCTCTGCTTCCGTAGCTTTCTCTGCACACAAGATTAAATCTGAACTTCAGTTTTTTTTCCATTTTTTAGCACCAATATTGGCCCCTAAACATTACAGAGAGTGCAAAAGACACATTTTGCTGGCTTTAGTTGACAGAGGCATGAACACACAGACCTCCAAAATCTGTATGTTGAGTTTTGCCTCATTCACTTTGCTCTCTGTCCATAATTTTAATAATTAAGACAATGTTCATAACAAGGTAAACAGGTAAAGGTAAATCATTGTTATAGTGGCCTTCCTCAGGTTTGAGTCCTGAACTCCATCGGAGCTGTTTTTATTTTATTGTAAGTGAAAGTCTGAGGTTTTGTAGGTTTGTATGTGAATGGAATTTTACTTGTGATGCAACCTCCTTTCAACCCTCCTTTTTGTCCAAGATTACCATTTCATATGATCGCTCTTGACAGATGCTTTTCTTTCAGAGGCCCCCTGAAGGATAACCAAAAAGGGGCACTTTCTGCCGAAAGTCACTTTTCCTCTATGAGGAGTTTTGCACCACTTCTTTCTCAGAGTTGACTTCTTTTTTTTTCATTTGGTCTCAGGCAGACTCTGTAAATGCTTTGCGGGTTTTAAGAGCAGACTGGAGCGGACAACTCAGCCAAGAGTAGATGTGCGATTATGTCTTAAAGGGAGGGGCTTGAACGGGTATTCAGTTTGGTTTTTTTATCATTGAGTGCAGTGGAGGACCGACTGCAGACTGGCTCCCTCTCCTCTCCACATACTCGACTCAGCAGCTCTACTTTGTCCCGTTAAGATCCACAGGTAAGCGCAAAAACTTCCTGCATACTGAACTCTTATAATCTCCTATAGATGTCCTTAGAGAGAAAGTTCATGACGCAAAAACACGATGCATTATGTGACGATGGGAGATGATCACGTTATGGGTCTCTGCTGTGCGCATGGGCTGCTGCTGATACTTTTCAGGATATCTTGGCTGCAAGCCGCTCCCTCTTTGTGCGCTTTTTTACGCCAACAGCTCACCAAAGGCAAAGTAAAACTCATGATCGCGAGCTGTAATAAACTTTTCCACGTGTCGAGCAGTGAGGCTGTCATGTAAATGTTTTATTAACCGCGGGACAACACAAAAGAAAAAGTGTTTGTCCACTCCTGTAATGCGCGCTCAGTCCTTCAGGGCGAGGGGGTGTCTCCAAACCCCCGGCCAGCCAAGTTTCTCATCGCCTCAGCAGGCAGACATGGCACTGACTACAGCCTGAAACAACTTATAAGTGCTGGGGAAAGTGCTGCAAATGTGTTTAACGTTGACATCACATGTTTTTGGCTGTTAATAATATTCGCAGCATCCTCCAAAACCTATAGGAAAGCTGTGTTTTGGACCAACAACTGCAGAATGTGGATAAACCTGCTGAGATTTGACATGTGGAAGGTGTACAAAGCTGGCTGTAGGCAAGGATGGGCCCCATATGGCTACCAGCGCACCACATGCCCCTCAAAGATCAAATTTGACCATAAGCTCGTGCTGAGATACAGAAGGCAATTGTCCTTTGGTGTATGGACTTTAAACATATCCAGCATCTCCTGCAGACAAAGTCATAGGGCTGCGTTGCAAAAGTCAGCCCTGCTCACTCGCAGATGAATCCACTTCTCATCGTATCAAGGTATCACATTCTTTGCAACCCCACCACCCCTGAGGCGAAAGGCTCTCTTCAACTCTCATTGTACTTGAGTTGGCCAGCAAGTCTTTTGATCTCAGCTTTATTACATAGTAGTATCTGTGAAATGGAAGCATGGAAAATGGGAGAGGGCGGAGGGGGTTGGCTGCAGAGGGTAGATCTGTAGGGTCTTTTCTTTTTTTGAATGCTTTCGGGCCAGAGACAGCGTAGTAATTGCCCATGAAACTGTATCTGATAAGTTGTGCAGTGTTTGGAAAACACGTGGAGAATGCCCTCCGCTCCTTATAAGGTGCAGGCCCAACCTGGTGACAGGTGATTGGAATAGCCTCTGGAATGCAATGCATAACAGTCCTTTAGTACAGTGGTTCCCAACATCTTTTGTCTGATGTACCCCGATAGCCCCGTCAGATGAACTAAAAGTACCCTTTCATGGACACCACTCGACGATGTTCAAAATGTGGTCATTTGGATTGATTTTAAACAGGATGTTCTTTAACACTATTTATTATATAAAACTAGATAACTATTTCTTCATACAATGAAACTTAAAAAGTTTAGGTTAGTTTGAAGTTGAAGTTTAGGCTACATTCGTATGACTAACATTTGGAGTGGCAGCGGCTGGATATTTTCAAACATTTATCCATTACCTTTAGTTAACTATTTCAACTGTTTATCCATTACTTTTAGCTAACTGTTCCATTACTTTTAACTAACTATTCCATTACTTTTAGCTAACTATTTCAAATATTTATCCATTACATTTAGTGAATTATTTCAACTGTTTATCCATTACTTTTAGCTAAGTATTTCAACCATTTATTCATTACTTTTAGCCAACTATTTCAACTGTTTGTCCATTCACTTTTAGCTAACTATTTCAAATATTTATCCATTACCTTTAGTGAACTATTTCAACTGTTTATCCATTACTTCTAGCTTACTATTCCATTACTTTTAGCTAACTACTTCAACCATTTCCTCCTACTTTTAGGTTTTTCACCATTTTACTTATTTACTCCCAATCGCAGCCTGTTGTGCTCAGTTGTTATAGCTGACTAACTGTGGATATATTTTTTTAATCAAATCATTATTTCTATTTAGTCAAATTAGTTGAGCTACTCTATCTTTAACTTTTTATCTAAGCACCCTGGTGGGAATCACTGCACTAGGAGTTTATTTCAGTTTTCGCATGCAAGTTCACATGCATATATACACTCTCACACAGCTATTCTGGGGCAGAAACACACACAGAAAACTGCAGGCTTTACACTAAAATGCATGTAGTGCTTTGTAGTGTACTTAGAAGGGGATTTTATAATTGGCACGATGTGATATGGGTGCAGAAGAATCTGGAGGTAATTGCACAGAGTGATAACAGGGGTTTGGCAGTGTGGGGCGAGAGCCAGGGCCAGGGTTAGGGCTGGGCGGGCAGGATGTAGGGAACACTGCCATGCATTTCCGGAGTCTGGCTCTGGACTGCACAGTGCGGTGAAGCTTCTAGTTACTGTACGCTGGCTCCCTCTCCCTCTCCCTCTCCCTCTCTCCCTTCTCTCATACACTTAAAGTTAAATATTGGGTCAGGTAATTATCGTGCCTCATTCTCAACATAAGCAACATGTGCTAAAGCATGGGGCGTGCATGAATCTGTCCTTGTACAGTTATGTGCTAACATACATGCAGTATATGTGGGTGCTTTGTTATAGTTTGATCCTAGATACTCATAATCCACCACGGTATCAAGTTCCAAAGCAAGAATCCAGAGTTTCCTTGCAAGGCAATAGTTTCTTACCACCACTGAGCTAAGGCAGCCAACCAAGTGGCAAACTGAATTTGAATAGAATGGAAAACTGGCAGAGGCAATTTTCTAACACAAATGATCAGACCGTTCTGTTCTCTTTTAATAGATGTTTACCTATACTGTGTCCAGTGTTAAAGTTTTCCAAATGTGGTTCAGTTTCCAGTGATCGCATGCTGACATGTCCGTCCAAACATACATTGTTTCTGCGCAGCAGGTGCCAGAGCTATTTTCTGGTTTCTTCTCATAACGGACCAGCAAAACTATGTCAAGCATGTTTCCTGTGTTCTAGCCCCTTGGCTTAATTTTATGCAGATTTGTTTATTCTAAGAATGTGGTTTGAGATAGAGATGCTGCCCCACCAACCACAAGCAAAATGAGGGCTTTCTGTTTTATCAGTGGCGTCCTTGTCATCAGTGTCCACCAGTTGCCTCGAATAAAGTCGGTTTAGGTTTTAGGTTTGTGTCTTCTGGACAACAGCAGGAGTAGGACAGGGTTCAGCTCATTTGAAGTGATTGTGATTGACGTGCAGCTAGCGCTCATGGGACTCTGGCCCTGGACCGGAGCCCCACAGCGTACTCGTTCTGTTCCCCCTCGCCTTTGAATTCGATAGCATGTAATTTGAATGCGCTGCATCCAGAACCGCACACTAAGTTGTATAATATGGTGAGCTTGGACGGACGGGCAGATCTCGAGTTGGAAAAGAATTCTTAACTCTTTCACCGGGTAACGACGGTCAACAAGTGGTAGGCAAAAGCTTGGTAGTGCTGCTTAATTGCTTGTGAAGTCACACGAGGGCATGAAACCTTAGATGATGTTTATTTAGGTCCTGGAAAATATGCAGGAAGAGTTTTGCAGATGTGTGTGATATAAATTCAAAATTCCCATTTTAAAATGAAAAACCTTGCTGTTGTTGCTCATTATGCAGCTAAGCTCACATGGAAAAGTTCTGTTGGGGAATATCCGCGGTGCTCTTGGATGTTCTGGCATTTGTTCACTGCACAATTATACTCTGGTTGTCTCTTGGGTGATGGGGAATGCTTACCCTCATTTTTTTCCCCTCTTATACCCCCGCCTATAATAGATTCACCACCAAATTAAGTCTTTATAATCATACCACATTTACATAGCTCTTTTCAAGCCCCAGATTCAATTCACTGTACACGCATAAAGGATTTTCTCAACGATCCTCCCTCCCAGGATCTGTATCTTTACTTCCTTTCTTTTCAAACTATTTCCCAAACTTTGATTCTCCTGACTGAAGCAGTCATGTGGGCATGAAAGACCTGCGTTTGAATTCCTCTGGGCTTTAGTCACACTCTGATGAAGAGGGTTTGTTAGATCGGCCTCTCACTCGTGTCGTTTTCTGACTTTAAAGTGCTATCACTCAAGGCCAGATTGCCTAATAGGCAGCATGGCATGTCAGCGTTAGTAATTGGCATATTGGCCCACCATCTGCTAGCTGCCAGATGCCAAGCTTCGCCAGAAGTTTCATAGCCATAAAAAAAAAGACTATTGTATTCTTTTCCCTCTAAAAAAATCTTTTCTTTTTTCAGTGGGTGATGATTTAATTCATGAGGCAGCCTTGCTTTATATCTTAAAAGGTAAAACCTCCTCTCTTGCTCACGTGATCTGCATTTCATGGGGTTTTTGTGGATGATTGATTGCGCGAGAGTGAGGTCAGTGCTCCTAAGCAGCGCTTCTGATGTCATCCTACAAAGATGCATGTTCTCCCCTTCGTTCCCCAAAGCGGATTATTCGGAGAAGTGTACAACATTGTTAAGAGGGACATTTAGCCTTTGGGCTTCTTCTTCATCTGATAAAACAAGCACAGGAAATGTCTCTGTTAGCTGATTGGCCTTGTGTTTTCCTTCGCCATCCTCCCACTGGGACCGCAGACGTGCACAGTGTGTCCCTGTGGCAGCAAAACCACCTTACTTGTCTCTCTCCTAACAGCTACATTAACTTTCTTTTCGCCTCTCTCCTTTCCTTTAACACCAATCTACTCTACTTCAGCCCTTTTCTCCCCCCCAAAAATGATTACTATAACGTTTATTCTCACTTCACCCTACTTCTTTTCTTTGCCAGCTTTCCATTCTTCCCCCCCGTCCCCTCTTCACCTCCCCTCTCTGCTCCCCCTCCTCCCTTCTCCTCTCAGCCTCTCGTCTTCCTCCCATAGCGTCCCAAAACTAAACAAACATGGCTAATCAAGAGCCTGTCAAATCACTTTTTAAAAGTCCCATATTTTAGGGTAATGGGGAAATAAGGGAACGTGGAGGTAATAAGGTGATGTAAATCCCAGCGGCGTGTGTGAAAAATACCATTGAGTGTAAACACATGACCGGTGAGGTCATGTGTTTACACAGTTAGCAAGGTTAACCGATCTATGAATCGCACGGGGGAAAACAGACAGGGCAGTGTGTCGGTCAGTTATAGGCCTGCAGGATTTATGCTTGCGGCTGTAGAGGTGCTGTGTGTGCTGAAGTGTGATTGGCGAATGCAAAGGACAGCTTGGAGAGTCCACATTGGACGCCTGCCATCATGGGAGTGAGAACTGGCGAGAGCGAGATCAGCCTTGTATGTGGTAATGATGGAAGTGAGGACTTACCTCATACATATAAAACAATCACTGTGTCCTTACATGGCTATTCACATGAGTCAGACTTCTACTGTAATTCCGTTTCATTCTTTGGAAGAGCTTCAAAGTTGAGAGTATTTTTTATTCCAAGCAAGGTCTGAGTATTTGAACATTTATTTTAAGTCTTGATGTGAAATCTAAGGAGAATGCAATGTTGTTGCAATTAGTATATGTAGGGCTGCGACTAAAGATTATTTTTCCATCTAACCTGCCAATTATTTCCTTGGTTAATCCCTTAATTGTTTAGTCTGTACAATGTCACAAGTTCCAAGAATCAAAGTTGTGTCTTCAAATTGGTTGTTTTGTCCAAAACCCAAAGAAATTCAACTTACAGTAGTAAAAAACTTCTTTGAGAGGTGCAACCAGTAAATGTTAAAACAAACTTTTTTTTTCTGACCACTTGGGGGCAGCAGAAACCAGCTGTAAACACAACACACTGACATATTATCATCATTTTAGTTGATTTGGCAAATGTGTTAGCAAAAAGTTGCAGCTTTGCACATCCTGCAGACACAGAGCAAGATTAGCATTAGGAGTCATGTGTCTGGTCACCTGACGAATGTAAGTCCATTGTCCACTCTTCTTTTAGCTCTGTTTTGGTCTTCACCAACTCTTCAGGGAGATATCAGGCTCTTTAGCAGCTGAATACTCCACTATGTTTATTAGCTAGTCACTAGCTTTGTCTGCTTGCTGTTTGGTGCTGGGCAGGTAGTGTACAGGGGGTTTATCAGAGCTTCTCTAATTGGTAAAAGCTACCTGATGCATCTGAAAACAACTTAAACAGTAAAATTGTGACCTGGAAAACCAAAAACACAGAGCTGAAAGACTCTAAAATACTTCGTAGAGCTGAAGGGAATTGCAGAGTCGGGTTACAATTATCTGTGGGTTCATTATTGTGAGCAACACCTGTCACATTTTATTCCATGATCCATTGTCGATATAAAAATAATGATTATAGCAGCTTTAAGCCATTCATTGACCTTCAAAAGTTTGGGTGACTCATTTTTTTGGGTCGGCTAATCATTTAATCGGCTCGTTTCATCGCTAAATAAAATTTCATTCATTCACAATGCTCGGTCTGGTGTCTAATGTCAGACTCTGCACATGTGTCGTATAGCAAGGCACATTGGTTGAAATGGTCTGCATCCATCTTTCCCACCCGAATAAGCCAGTCAGGCAACAGCACAGTCTGAGGTCTGTGTCGGGGCTGCAGTCGGGAGCAGCGGTAATTGTTTAAGAGTGCATTTATAGAGTGTACTCTTTGTGCCTCCTAATCAGAAGCATACTCAGGCATTTACATATGAGCCTCCGAGGATTGCTCAGGAATGCATTACAAGCAAGGCAAGAGGACAGGAGAGTAAAAAAGCCGGCTCTAGAGGGCCACTCCGCTGTTGCCATTTCTTTCCACTTCACATGTCACTGCCCTGTTGGGAGGGGGTAAGATAAGTGGGGGGGGTGAAAGTGATTAAGGCTGAAGATCAAAAGCGCTGAATGGCTGATGCAAAGCCATACCTCTCTCAACAGCAGTAACAAATGTAGGGTATGTGTCTACAATTGTGTCTTCTTTTGTCTTTGAGACATGGATACCAACCATTTCTCCAAAAAGTAGAAATCCAATGCTTTCATCTCTCTACCTATCGGAGACCTTTATAGATTAGATCTGTTTTTGTGGATTCATTTCAGTACGCATTAGGTAATTTGTCAATTTTTCTCTCTGTGCTTCTAACTCGGGTCTGGCAAGGGGACAAGGAGAACAAAAATATGGCTTCAGAAAACCATTTTAATCAGACAGTGCTCCGCAGGGACAGAGGCTGGCATAGGAGAGCTCTTTACCTCATCAGAGCACTGCCAGTGGTGATTGGGAGAAACACTCAGTCAGGTTTTTATTGAATAACCCCTGCTCTGTACTGGAGGGGCTTTACTGTAATAGAGCAGCTCTACGGCCGCTGAGGTGACAGCCAAATGGTACTTATTAAACTAAGGGATGATTCATACTATATGCCTTACTGCAGTTTAACCTTGTTGGAGGCTTACGGTTCGGCTTTAATGCCGAAGTCCAGTCACATTTCTTATGACTGAGATACATATGCGTACGATTATCCTCTGATCAGACAGCAGAGTTCACAAATTTCCTACGTTAAAAAAAAACACATGAATACAGTTATTTAATATAGACAGTAATTTCATTCTTCTTTCAGTTTAAGTCATAATATCCACTTGCCGAGTGGTTTAGATCAAAGCTTCCTTGGAGATGCACGTTAGCACCTCGACAGGAATAATAGCCGTGGGTCCCGTCGTCTCTGCTTATTTACCCAGTACACAGCTCTCTGCGCAAATTGAGCGTGACGTCTAATGGAGTGTGAGCGTGGATTAATTACCCCCATATTTAGACTAATGGCTCCTTCTCTTCTGATTAATGATGACACATGTCACACGGAGGAGGGCACAGCCAAAACATACAAACGGTTTTATGGCAAAATGAGATATCTGCCATTTGAATATTATGTTGAATTTACTCTGACAAAGTCTACTGATGTGAAAACACCCTTTGTTTTAAATATTATTAAAGTCATTAGCCCTTTTAGTGCCCCTTACTGGAAAAAAGCCTGACTGACACTGGATTTTTGAGGCCAATACCGATATCAAAATTGAGACTTTCAAAAATCTGATATAGCGGCAGTTAGTCATATTTTCCATGATGGCATAGTATTAAACTTATATATTGGTGTATCAGCATGTTTTTTGGCCCGACTTGGCTTTATTCATAAGGGGTATACATAAGCTAAAGCAGAAACCATAATTAGGTGTTTGGGATGTTGGTGATTTTGGAAGGATATGGTTGGAGCAAATGGTTTTAGATGGATCGTTGTTGAAGAAGGTAGAAATGCGGTAGAGTGCATAGGAGGGATGGGATGGGGTGCCCATTCTGGCTGGCCTCATTAAACCTGCCTTAATGAGAAACAAAACACCCAGACGCCCCCCCTAGAACAATGGGTTCTTGTTATCAAGGAGTCTGTATCCCATGTATGATGGAATCTGGCTTGAGTCCCAGCAGTTTTTTCCTGAGACTCAGCATGCCTGAGTCAAGCCCTGAGCCCCGCAGTGCCACTCACGTCTGTGACAGCCACCTGGGAGACCACCTTGGAAAATGGGCTCCTATTAGTTCAGGTTAGACTTAATGACCAGTAATGGTACACCGGCCAAGCCAAACTGTGCAAAAGGGCTCCGGGCAGGTCGAAATGAAATACCAGTCACTCAAGCTCTGAACATAAACACAAGGTGGGTGGTGGGAGGGGGTGAATAGGTATGTCTGTAGGTGCGTGTCTGTGTGTATGAGGGGGTTGAGACGTGCATCTATGTGTTTGAGAGCAGAGTTGACCCAGATGGAGGAGACAATTTTTCGAGTGCGAGGAGATGGGTGAACCCCCATGGACAGATTAGTGCCGAGGGGGGGGAGCCTGTGGTTCTGGATTTATTCCCATTTAGCTCTGCTGCTTTGTGAACCAAATCTCATTTCCAGTTTTGCCATCAGCTAAAAAAAGCTCGCAGCAACTTCAACGGAGCAACCAGAGAAGCCTCCTAAGAGCACCGCTCAATTATTTACAATTTCACGGCTGTCTGAGATATGTGTTATTCTAATAAATTTAGGAATTAGGAGGCTTAAGTACCGCACATATATTAACCTCTAAAGCTGAATTTTATCCTCAATTTAGCGGTAAATGCCACATCATGCTAATGGCATTCAATGATGATTGCGTCTTCCATGGTCTAAATAGTCTGTGGTCTAGAATTAGCACAGGCATTAAAAGTAAGAAACTCCACCATTTGAAATGCTGTGATATGAGCCAATCAGCCACTGAATAAAATTACTTTTAACTCACAGGGAGAATGAGCTGCAGAGCTCCCAGGCCTGCAAAAGGCAGACAGAGAAACATAGTGTAATCTTCAATGAAAGAGACAAAGACAGAGGAAGAGAGAGAGCTTTGTTATGTCTCATGAAGCTCTAGGGTTTCCTGGAATTTCTGGCAATGGATTCCAAAGTCACATAACCGCAGAAAGAGAGAAGAAATAGAGAGAGACAGGGGTAACTCTCCTGAAGGACACAGTTCATGGCTGACAATAGCTGTTCTGCCACTGTATACTGCAGATAGGAAGATCCCTAGTGCTTGCACTGGTGGTCACTTTTGCCTCCAGACTGACCGAAACAGTGACCACAATACAAACACACCCGCAGAGAGCGCAGAGTATAAGGTGACATACATTACCTACTGTACACCTACAGATTAAAGACCCCGGCTTGGGCCTTTCACCTCGAGGGGGGACAGCAGACGTGTACCCGTCCGAGCTGGCTGGCTGCCACACTAATAATAACAGCCAGCGCAGCCATGCACGAAAATGAGATCTGGTAAAGCTAGTGAACTTTAGCCCTGTAGAGCCCTGAAAGGATTTGAGGTATGAGAGGAGTGGAATGTATTCT
The DNA here is from genome assembly GCA_003416845.1 of Oplegnathus fasciatus. Taxonomy (NCBI): domain Eukaryota; kingdom Metazoa; phylum Chordata; class Actinopteri; order Centrarchiformes; family Oplegnathidae; genus Oplegnathus; species Oplegnathus fasciatus. The sequence continues at coordinate 1,688,589 of NTHP01000047.1, read as the reverse complement.
TTGGAAGGAGAGGTGAGCTCTCTGTCACTTAGAGAATGTGCATCCGCTGATTCAAAAGCAACGCTAAGGCTTTAATATCTTAAAATTTGATACTATAAACCGCTGAAAGATGGGAAAAAAATGCCACATTTTCCACAGGGGTTTGATATTTGTTGGGATTTTAGCTTTGTCAGAATGAAAGAGCTCCGCATTTCTAGTTCTTGGCATCATATCTGTCAACCAGTGTAGATGGACTGGGATTAGGACTCGTTTACTCCACTGAATTTTGTGCTGACTTCTGCAGTCCTTTGTCAAGCGCCATGCAGCACCTCTTCTTCCTATAACTACAGTATTTTCTTTCCTGTGTTGGTGGCACACTCGATACCAGTTTACAAGCTTACAAGTATTGAATTTAATCTCTTAGAAAGACCTAAGAGTAGTATTGAAGTTTTTGTTATTAAGGCAATGCAAAACTAATTCCAGCTGACTGTAGAGGGCGGTAGATTAATGCAAGTGTGCAGTAAATGCAAGACATAAAACACAAACAAGAAAAGCAAAACACGATGCTCAACAGATCAACAGTTGGTGATGGTAATGTTCCAAAAAAAAAAGAGTAGCAATGAGCAAAAGATAGGGAATAATTGGACTATTAAAAAATCAGCTTCGAAAACGTTTTTATCAGAAAGTTAATGTTTTCAACATGTTTGTTAGGCTTTAAAGCTGCACTTTATAATATTTGTTATATGACCAACACATCAAATGACTCTGTGTAATGTGCAAGGTGCTACTCATAGTCACAAACCAACAAAAAATGATCACACGACTCTGCAGTTCCCCTCGGCTCCACAGACCTTTTTAGCCTCTTTCAGCTCATTGTTTTGGTTTTACGCCCCACAAGTTCACTGTTTGGATTCAGTCTCGTCACTCTCATCATTTGTTTTGGTTGGAGCAGGCAGCTGTTTTGAGTGAAAAGCTCACTACGCAATGTGCACTACCTGCCCAGCAGCAAACGGCAAAGAGACAGTCCAAATGAACGCTAATGTTGCTCCATAACTGCTGGATGTGTAAATAGCCAGCTGTTTGCTAACACGTTTGTCATTACAACTTTATAAAGTGATAGTATGTCAGTGTTATGTTTACAGCTTGTTGCACTGCCGTCAAGTGGCCAAAAAATCAATTCATGCTCATAAAAGTTTAAAGATACTCGTAACACATTTTGGAGAGAAACACTGAACGTAAACAAAACTGTTTAAAGTACCTTTAAAGTAGTCTGACAGTGATAGACGGAAGTGTGCAGTGTAACTTGAACCTGTTGAATGCCTCTTACCTTTAAAATGCCAATTATCTGCTCTTGGTCACTGTCATGGCCACTGAAGCCCATTCATCACCTGTCTGCTGAGTATACTGATTCTTTTAGTTTCCACACCTGGCTGAGGAGTCCCAGCACATCCACCATTAAATGGCTTGGCCCCGCATCAACTCACTGAGAGCATGTCAGGGCCGCATGAATACCCAGAGAGAGAGAGAGAGAGGGAGAGAAAGAGTCATAGGATTAAAACAAAACATCCCTGTCTGTCTGTGGCTCTCTATTATCATTCCTCTTTCTGACTTGTGTGTATGTAGCAAGTGTGTTGTCTGTACGTTCCCTGAAGAAACCCTCACATTTCCCCCCAGTAAGACTGAGCCGAAAGCACTGTCAGGGGATCACTCCACCTCTCCGCATCCACTGTGAGTAATAGACCCTCTCGGTCAGGTCATCTTGCTCGTCCGCCACCCCACCCACCACCCACTCGCTCCTTAATCTCCTCCTATCTCTATCCAGGAATGCAGCCCCTTATTTTGAAAAATACCTTGTCATGTAATACCCTTGAAAAGCCTCGCAGCACACTTCAAAAAATTGGCATTCCGCTGTGTGATTTACTGACTTGTGTGTTAAAACAAGGCAAGAAAGATAAAGATTTATGACATCTTGGAGTGATTTAAATAAATATGTCCTCTGTGAAAGCGATTTTCTTTGTGTTTTTTCCTGATAGGGCTGTGATGCATGCGCAAAAAAGGCAAACTTGTGTCAGGGTTTGCACTCAGCTGTCATGCTTTCAACAGGCCCTCAGTATGTGGGGGCATTGCATCATGCTTTTTAGCCTCACTCTCACCTCATGTATGTTTCCATGTAAGGTATGATGGGAAGACGTTCTCTCTTCGTGTGGTTGGAGCCAGCCACATAAATCACTCCACTGTTTATATTCTTTTTTTTTTTTCATCCTTCTGATTTTCTCTCCTTCCTTCACCAAAGTGTAATTTCTCTCCAGCCACGCAGAGCCACACGTCCACCACGACCGAAACGTGGCTTTTATAGGAAGCATGTCACAAATGTTCAGCAGATTCGTTTTTCCATTTTTTTAGCCTTAGAGAAACACATCAGGAACCTCTCAAGCTTTATGAGAAATACATTTTTATGTTCCACTTAATGTTTCCAGCATGTCATGTTATTGCCCGTGTACCAGAGGCTGTGGGGCTGCTGTGGATCATGCTAATCACGTATACTTTTACATTTCAGTCATTGAGCTTTGGTGCATATCCCGAGTGACTTACACTTATTAAAAAAGTACAAGTTCAGGATCTTGCCCGAGGGCCTTTCAGCCAGACACGCTGGCTCTTTGCTGTGATTGAAATTGTGATCTTTCAGTTTCTGGTTATAAAAGCTGAACTTTTCCTCACAGATCTGAAAGAAAGTAGGGTTTTTAAGCGTAGTAGAGGTCATTTCTGCTTTGTTCCGTCCTGTTTTAATCCCTTTCCACTCTATTCTGCTTTATTGCCATCAGCTGGATAAACCGTTCTCTAGCCGCGGTGTCGGCAGTAGCAGTGCTTAGACTAAAACCCACCATATATCAGCACTCTGGTTCCACTAGTCTCCCTGGTCAGCTCACTAGTAGCAGATTAATGTCCTGTTGAGGAGACACAGACTCCTGCCCGGGCCTCATTTACTCTGACAGAAGGCAGGTGTCAAGACGGGCTGTCCTAAAGGAACAAGAGGAGGCTGCTTTTTCCTTGGAAATGGACACGAGAGAAGGATGAGGAAGGGATTCATGACAAGTCACATGTTCTTGTGTTCAGTCTGTGAAATAGACTGTTGCAATTGTTGATTAAAATGAGAGAAAAACTCTATCGATGGTGCAAGAGGTTTCCAAGACCATTAAATGACCTGTTTTTTTTCCCCTCAGTGCATTGTGATTGCTATCCCCTCCTTTGTATTTGGCTTCATTCAGCGTCTGTCTGTCATTATTTATTTACGAACCTATTTAATGGACTTAAAAGTTGTCACAGTGCGCTCTAAGGTGCTGAGAGACTCGATGATGTTGTCCTTGTGTATTCATAATAACTCTGGTTTGTTATGACAGGTAAATGATGTGGGGAAAATTGCATTTATTTATTCATTAGTCCTGGTTTGTTTGATACTATTATAGTGGAGTTTTGATACAGTCTCGGCCCTTTATGTTCAGGCATCGCATTTGGTCCTGAGTGACAAAGAGATGAAGGCTTTAGACTGTAATGTCCTTGTGGAATTACACAACAGACTGTTAATATCACATGTCAAGTGTAGGGGTGCATATTTATTGAGATTATTTGACATTCTGGGTATTTGCACCAGAATATCTGATGTTTTGGTTTTTTTCAAGGAGGCACTTACGTAAGAGGGCTGCAGCGCTGAAAACTAAAACCGCCTGAGTCCTATGCAAACAGGAAAGAATCACTTTGTTCTCCACTGTTCGCAAAAGATGTTCATTCTAGAAAGTAATATTGTCCTAAAGGGAGATATTTCAGTAGTTTATTGAACTCATTCAATATTTTCATGATGCTAATGGAACTCTTTTACCATCATTATTATTATTTCACTTTAGGGAGATGCTGCTACAGTTAACGTCACGGTAATCTAAGGTAATTAGCTTAGTTTCGCATAAAGATTGTTAGCTAATATGGGGCCCTATAAAATCTGTTTAAATTTTTCTCCAGATTCCGTTTTATTTTTTCCCAAATTCTGTGTTTTCCATTTTCTCATTTTTCTGAATTCTCTGTTTTACAGTTTAAGCACATTTAGTCATCAGAAAGAGTGTCTAATCATACACTACACTGTCCAAGAGTAAAGTTATTGAATATTTTTTGCCCCCAAAAATATCCGAACTAAGTGTTGTAGTATAACCAACAGGAGACCATCGATGTGTGAAGTGATTTTGGTCACACTGCACTGTATAATAGTGAAGTTATTGAATATTTTTGTAGTATCTCTATTTGATGTTGCACTTTTTAGACAGTCCCTGCGCACTCGTGTCACAGCCGGCTGTACATAGAGACTAATGTTATTTGTCCAGCTCGGAGGATGGCTCGTTTTGATGAAAATTAGGTTGTAGCTCGTTGTGTACCTTACTACAGTTGGAAAGAGGCGTTATTTGTGTTTCAACAATGTTTCGCTTATGAGTTATTGATTTGGGAATCAACAGGAGCAGCAGTAAATGACACCAAAACATGGCAGCATAGTTGGTTTTTTTTTGTTGTTCATTTGGCTTAGGCACTGTGAAGAAACGCTTGTAATGGTACGGAAAAGCGTGATTTTTATAAATTGCATCCACATTTCTGCAAATTCCACAATATTCCGCGTTTTAAAGTTGATTCCATTTTTATTATGAAATTCCGCAATTCCGTCCATGTTTTCTGCATCGCGGAAATCATATGGCCCTACTAATAGAAACAGCACTAACCTGTGTAAAACCACAACTTGCCGTTTTTAATTTGTGTTTTTGTCCAAACTAAGCAAACAAATTAATCAAGAATTGTTTTACTTTGGACACAGCCAGGCTAGCTGTTTCCCACTGCTTCCAATCTTTAAAGTTCCCATGAAATCAAAATGTTAAGTGATGTTTAAGTGTTTTTATATGATATGTCTTGCACTATACATCACCATATGCCAGTATCAGGCCCAAAAATGACAAAAAAAGTTGTTTTGTAGGTATTGTTAATGGTATTTTAGAGTTTGTCATTTCCTGGAAAACGGTTTAAAAATTTTGATGACTCATTCTGCACTCGGGGGCGTATACTAATTTTTGGGTTTTTTGTACAGACAGACAGAGCCAGGCTAGCTGTTTCCCCCGTTTTCAATCTTTATGCCAGCTATGCTAACAGCCTGCTAGCTGTAGCTTCGTATTCTGCACACAGGAATGAGAGCGGTATCGATCGTTTAACTTAATTCAAGAAAGGGAATAAGCATATTGCAACTGTCAAACTATTCCCTTAAGATGGACTACAAAGCTTCAGCGACTTGTTAAGCTGGACAGTTTTGCAAAAACAGAAGCACAAGTCACTTTTATTTATTGCTTTGTTCTGTGCTGTGTTCAGACTTTTTTTCCTTTTCATCTCCCAGCAGTCTTCCTCCATTGCTGGCAGTTCAAAAATGCTCCAAAAAAAAAATGTCCCAGATAATTTGATAAGTTTCTTGTGAAATGACATACCCACATAGACATTTTTTTGCAGTGCGGCAGTGGCAGGAGAATGTCAGTGCCGCTCCATATAGAGAGGGGTGGGGGGGGCAGATAAACAAACCGTTTCTAACTTAAGCAGAGGACTGTGGTGTTTGAGACGGCTGCTTTTTCACCAAGAGGAATGTTCCCTTCCAGGGGGCTCCGATTCGAAGTGCACTGCTGAGACTCCGGTATAGAGCTCATATGTGAAAGTGAAGAAAGCTTTTGTGTGTGTTTAAAAATGAAATGTCAGCGTAGTGAAAGGATCGGTCTGCCTCTCTTTCATGACTCCTGAGTCGTGCAGGTGTGCGTGTTTGTGTGTGTGTTCGCTGGGATGTCACGGCAGGTCCAACATCACCATCAGTCATGCTGTTTTGAGAGGGAGCCAACTCTGTGGCCACTGTGTAGTGAGTGTGAGAGCTCTATCTCGCTGTGCACACAGCATGCAAGAAAACCTTCCCCCCCCTTTTTTTTCCTTTTCCCAGTTTGGTTACGGGAAAAGGCAGCATTTTTCCTTCCATATTTGGTCATATGGAGCACCGCCAGTGAGCAGTAGCCTTTTGATGCCGTACAAACATCCCTATTTTGTGTGGGATTTGTACTTTTTGGAATGCTTTTTCTCCAATTCTGCCTGATTGTGGGTGCAGCATCTGAAAGTGCACTTTTAAAAGGGACATGAGCCTTTTAAAAGTCAAAGACTGGAGAGGAATTGTGTTGGCTTTTGCTTCTGTTTCACAAATAAGTTGCCTTTTTACAGTATTGTTTATGATTTGGGCAGCAAGAATCCAACTTCTAATGCGAATGTCTCTCTTAAAACCAACATTTAAAAAGTAAGACAGTGTTTTATAACCCTTCTTTTTCAGCCAAATGCTACATCAACTCCTCTCGGGCAGTTATTTAATTTGGTAAATTGGATCCGCAGCTTACAAATAAGAATTTATCATCTCATTTCAGTGGTTAACTTTTAAGAGCTTCAAGTAAGATTTTGAAGCCTGCTGAAGCTGGATTTAGTTAGATCTCCTCTAAAAATGAGAATAAAGATTATATGTTTGCAGTAAAAATGGAGCATCTGTGTGCAAAAGCCTGCCGTCAAAAAGCTGTGAGATTCAGATGATGGATATGGCGTGTTGGGGTAATGTTTTTATTGCAATTTAAGTGTGACTTAGCTCCAGGCGTGAGGTTTAAGGACACATAAACACACCCTCAGCCTGAAGGAGAACGCTGGCTGGTGGAGCGCAGGTGTTTTCAGCTGTCTCTCCACCAAAGGGAAACGCTATAATACCTTCTGATCTAATGCAGCCCAAATTGTGATGAGCAGTACGAAACTCCCATCCGTGTGTGGGACCGGGACAGGAGAAAATATTTAAAGAACAGTGAGTCATAGTCTAAATATACGGCAGATGACAGTGTGCTCAAACTTTAGCGAGGTTATCTCGCTGACAGCGGAAAATAAAACACAGGATTCAAGAATGCAACATAGAGAGCCATTTGTTTTTATCAGGGCAACACAAGAGTTTAGAAAGTATCAAACTACGGCTTCCTTTCCAAAAGGGATTTGTCAGTTTGATAGATAATTGAAACAAATGCTATTTATTATCATTAGCACAGACAATAAGACAATGCCATGAGGGTTACAGCTGAGATACACAGTATTTTAAAGGATAATTCCACTTTTTAGGGCCTCATGTTTCATAGTTTTCATATAAGTAAGTACTAAGATCTGGGAACATGGAGACATCACAAGTCTGATAGGGCAAGAAACGCATGCGATCTGGCGGTCAGACTGGTCGTAAACCAGCCAAGAGTCAACCCAGATCACCTAAACCACTTTATTTAGAGGTAAAACTCAAACTGAAAAAAAAAAACGGAACTAAAACTGACTAACTGCTAATAATCCCTCATTGCACAAGAAAACTGTGAGTGCACGACTATGACAATTACAGTCGGTCAAAGTTGATCCAGGAAGTTGGTCTTTAAAGTGAAACTATGTACCTTTTGAAAGAAACAAACAACACAGCCTTACTCTTACAAATAAAAAGTTTAATTCTCAAGCAATTCAGAATCTTCTTGTACTTGCGCTACTGTTACACGATGTTTCAGCACTTATCATTTTCCTGTAAATGTCACTCGTAGCCATCCTGGCAGTTTGGGTAATAATTTCACAGTTCGCCTTTGTTTTCACTTTCAATTCTAGCTATCCTGGGGGTTTGTTTGCTCTGTTGGACTTCTTTTTAGCGATGTTGTTGCGTTCCTACGTTTCTGCATTTAACTTCGTTCGAACTGTTTTTTTTATTTGACAAGAGATTTCTGTAGTTGTGTTTATGTTTTTGTTTTCTCACTGGTTTGTAGTGGGCGGGGCTCAGATGAAAAAAGATGATGTCACATGTTTTTGTGCACCAATCAGAGTTTTGCAACGTTTGAACTGAAGCAGTTTAGCTAAATATTTGATTGTTAAACATAAATATCATCTTTACTTAATGTTATATTAAGCGAGGATTAAAATTTTAAACCAGGTTTTCAGGGGCTTTAATATTTGTCAAAGTAGTAAGCAATAGTTTTGATGCTGTTTAATTGCTTGTTTGGTTGTGCATTTGATATTTCGGTTCAGTGATCGATTCAGCGGTTGTTTAATTCCAGCTGTTCTTACTGCAGTCTGCTAGCATCCTGTGAAATATAATGCATCTGAGGTATTCCATTGAGATTTTCTTGGCTGTGTGTGTGTGTGAACAGATAACCTCACTCAGCCTGTCTCAGTGTGTATGATTCACAGGGCACAGAGAGGTGTTATGGAATGTGAACCATTGTCTGGGAATGCAAGAGTCTCCTTTTTCTCCACCAAATGGAAACTTAACATCTTTAACCTTCAGGTCTTTTCCTTACACTGACGTGCAATTTTCCCCTCGCTGGTTCGTCTTCTATCTGAAAGCTAGAGTCAGCACAGAGGAGATTTTAGGGCAATTTGAGGGAGGCTTGTGTCTGATCTCCAGGTCTGAAGTCACTAATGACAATGCATCTGAGGCATTCAAGGACTCCAGCCCATTTCTTGCCCTAACCCTCAAAACCATCAGAATGTTATTCCGCCGCATTTCACTTGCCACAGTGGCATTAGCTTCTCAGGTTTGCCTATGAGCACCGTCTGCTCATGCTCAGTGAAATTTTTCCTCATTCAAGCCGAAGCCACACTTGCAAAAATTTGTTTTGGAGGAGATAGAGTGTGAGTGGAAAGCAGATGGTATTGAGATTGAGCTGAGGGCTGATGCAGTTGGCCACCTCACATGTTGCCTTGAATATATAGTCGCAGCTGAAGACCTCAGCTTTGACAACAGAAGCTATTGTGGTTGATATTCACCCTGTGGCATGCAGATGCAGACACGGACACATACAGAAAGAAGCTTGGCCGCTTGGACATGGGTAAATCCTATAAAATTAAATCAAGTACTAAACTTAATTCATAGCCGACCAACCCCCGATTCTCGTCATATTGTAGCTGAACACATAGTCTGCAGCTGTTGCATTGTGGTCCAAGAGGAGATAGAAGCAGTGAGAAAAGGGTGAGAGTGAAAGAAAATAAAACTTTATGGGCAACGACAGTACAGGCGACCGATACTGGATTTTTGAGGCTGATAACAGTATTAATATTTTAGAGTTTTACGAGTTTTTCTTCATGTAAACACATAACAAAAAAACAAACATCATTGTTAAAGATTCTTTCAATTTCGTTATAGCGACATGTACTGAATGGGACATTTTAAAGTAAAACAAAAAATTTGAAAAATTGAAAAACAACCTATAAAACATCTCATCTATAATAAAAAACAAATGATAATAAACATTAAATGAATACTACGCACAAATCTTTGGCATTTCTTTAATGCAATTTTTAGAGCTGTCACTTTTTGACGTCACAAATTAAAACTAACACATCGTAATTTGTTCAGACTAATTTAAATACAACCCATGTAGCCTCAACGTAAACTATGTTGTAAAATTGGCGTGCTTCCATTCATTCACAGGGCCTCCGCTGCCTCGCTTTAGTGACAAGCTAACGTAAGATGCTAACATGATAAGCTAACGTTACTTTTACAAAGTCAGCAAACAGCCTTATCTTTATCAACGATTTTTTTCATCTGTGGTGTGGAATCCAAAATACTCCCTCACATTATATCTAGATTGTTTGGTGTCAGTACTATCTATTCGGTCTCACTTTTGCGTTAGCTAAAAGAGCAACATTAGCCTAGTTTACTGCAGTGGGTCAGATGGACAGGACCTTTGCTGGATTACAGGGCACAGCCTGTTGTGCTTATATACTGTAAATTTTGTATTCGAAAAGCTCATTACAGGTTGAATATTTAATTGTTTCCCAAGTTCAAACGGTAATTAGACTTTAAAATAAAACGTAACAGCCCTATTATATACCAATATACAGTATCATACCAGGCTATCGGTCAGGCTCTAAAAGGCAAGCAAAGAAAGAGACTCGAGATGACAGATGAAGCTGAGAGAGGGACAAGCAGAGATGGAAAGAAAGAGAGGAATTCTTGGCCTTGGTGCGCCAAAAAACCTCCAGTGAATTTATGAAATGCTCATCCACAGCCGCTCCGCATCCCGGGACTGTAAACGTGTTAATGCTGCCGAGGCCTGGACGTGTGAGAGGAGACACATAGCGCGGAGAACCACAACCACAAGGCCAGCTTTCCAAACACAGCACTGTAGGTGGTGATGGATATCACACGTGTACACAGATTTACCGTACCGTAAACACACACATACAGTGCTCGCAGTGGCCTCACGTATTTTCAGTATTACAGTAGTAATGCTCACACTCATTCATATGCACTTCCTCTGCAGACACTCTCCACACACAAGTTTACGCGAATTCACACACATTTGCACTTATAAATCTTGTTTGTTAAATACTGTTTATCGAGATGCACACACCCTCTCACACAGGCTGAACATATTTTAACCGCCCTGTCAGACTAGTCTCAGGAGACTCCTTACCCCTGCAGAAAACGTTAGGTTTACCCAACTCAAACTGTCCCCAGAGCCTCAGCCAAAACAGCTGTTAGTGTGCACTACCTACAGGCATGCAGCATCTCTCTCTCTCTCTCTTTATTTCTCTCGTCCTCCCTGTTTTACTGCAGAAGCTTTATCTGTGTGATAAAATCATCATAAAAAGATCATTCTTTCTTTGCCAAAAAACCTTACCGACGTATCTCAGCTTAGACTGAACCAATCGACCTCTGTCTCTCTCGTTTGCTCTTCTCATTAGGCCTACGAACATACAAGTGAGTTCATCTCCTGTCAAGTAAAGCATCCAACACTCCCATAAATGGACAGTTTACAGGAGGTTGTCCTATAGCTACATGCAAATGGAGGAGTATGTCAGGGTTCCCACTGTGTCCGTTAACTCCTACATACTCCCAATATGAATTCTTTAATGATATGCTTTAGTGCAATACTATTCCTCTCAGTGGGAGGAAAAAATGTACAGCATGGCTCCTGTCCCCAACATTGTCCCCATCAATGAAAGTTGCTCAACTACACAATTAGCATTAGCATCTCTCTGCTCATCCCATAGACTTTACATTGAAAGGACATAAAACGCATAAAATTAGATTTTTCCACGTTCTGAGAAAGTTTTAGAAATATTAAACCTTGGTGGTTTAAAAAAATCATATTACAAAGATTAAAAATTGACCTTGTTTGCAGTTCGAAGTGTCCTGTCAACAGTTTTACTGATGGCTCTTATAACCATGGTTAGCCACTGGGGATAATTGGCAGCAAATCTGACCCGCCATTTTTTGATCCAGCTTTTTTTTATTACTTTCATGATGTTCATGGGTGAAACAATACACACTCCAGCCTTTAGTTTCACACTATTTCACCGACTGAAACTTGTTGGTGGTAACACGCCAGGAAACAGAGCAATGGTTTATGAGGCAGGAAGTGCATTCACCACATTTGTTAGGCCTCAAGGAAACACTGAATGTGAACATAACTTTGTTTGTTTCCAAGAAAAGTCCACGGAGCAACTTTTAAGCTAAGGTGACTATTAGCAGAGACAGGCAGAGAGGTTGTGCGGCAGTCATTTCTGTGGTGAAAGAGGTGATTTCACATGTGTCAAGCTGTAGTCTGGCAGACCCCTCACAGTGTTTGAAGAGAGAGCAATCCTGCCTGTCACAATAAAAGCCTCAAATTTGTCAGAATGTGGAGACAATTGTATTTTCATCCTCTTCAACTTTTGACTAGAAGCGGTAAGTTTTAGTTTGGATGACTAAGTATTGATAGGTGAAGACAGCTGGTGTCAAAATACTGAAATCCTGCTGTCTGTGAAAACTTTCTTTTCATAGTTAAGGGGACATATCCTCCATGATATCCCATGATATATAAACCTATTTATTATTATCTCGATAAAATTTGACATTATTTATACTCGGGTATCGTCTTACAGCAGCCTGAGCATATTTCGCTATATCACTTGAAGCTGTCTCTTGTTGACACAATAGTTGAATGGCTCGTGGCAGGTAAAAGAGTAGAGGTTCCTGGCTTCTCTGACATACCAACCACTGTAGCAGGTGGACAAAATATTTTCTTTCATTGATGCAAAGACTAGAAAGGCCAGGCTTTGTGCCAGTGTTGCTTTCACATTCCACATTACTGGAATACCTCTCTTCACCTGGACACCTGCGCAGCTGTGACTCCACTGCTGCAAGACATACAGTATAACTCCTCTACTCCTCTCCTCCAGAGAACAGTGTGGTCCTCTGGAGGCCAAAAGGAGAGCAGCAGTACATGTAGTGTGACAGTATTGGCTTTTATGTCCTTAACTCAGGCTTAGTAATAATGCATAATTCCTTTTTTTCACTGCAGACTGTGGTTTGTGTTGTTCTGTTAGATGGTCCTGCACGTTCACTCTTCATTTAGATGAAAATGAAAGGGTATATAAACCAGAATTTCAGTTACCAAAGCTTTTGTTTATGACCAAATACCTGGAAAACTAATAACATTCCTATCAGCCTCAGCTGGACTTTTTTCGTGCTAATTAGCAAAGTTAGCATTAGGGCTGCATCTAACGATTATTTTTGTTATCGATTAATCTGCAGATTATTTTCTCAATTAATCGATTAATCGTTTGGTGTGTAAAACATTAGAAAACAGTGAAAAATGCCCATCACAAAATGTGCTGACCTCATCACATGTCTTGGTTTGTCCGACCAATAGCCAAATCCCCCAAAATATTCAATTTATTGTAATGCAAGACCAAGAAAAGTGGCAAATATTCACATTTGAGGACCTGGAACAATCAATTTTTTTGAATGTTTGCTGGAAAAATAACTTTTAGTCAATTATCAAAATAGTTGCAGATTAGTTTTCTGTCGATCGACTAATTAATTACTCGACTAATCATTGCAGCTCTAGTTAGCATGCTAACACGCTAAAATACGACGGTGAACATGGTAAACATTATACCTACTAAAAATTAGCATATTAGCATTGTCATTGTGAGCTTGTTATCATGCTGATGTTAGTATTTAGCTTAAAGCACTGCTGTGGCTAGCCTCACAGAGCTGCTAGCGTGGTAGCATGTCCACAATAGATAATTTACTGCCTTGTGGGACCATTTTGCTTGTCCAATAAAGGATTAATTTAAGACTTTCATCTTTAATATAAAAGTACGTCATGTTCCGACATGTTGGATTCAAGTATGTAGCAGGTTATATCAGCATGAAGGACTGGATTTTTTTATTTTTTTTTAAAGCTGAAGCTGTGTGTGACTGTTTCAGCCTTGTAACCACCAGCTGTAACAAGTCACCATTGTTCCTTTATTTGCCAACCTCACAGCTGGCAAGCACATAACTTGAACCAAGCTAGTTTTTACTTGTTTATCTTCCCATTAATTCCCTTTATTCAGCAACTAAAACAGTCACTGCACGGAAAAAAGATCCAAAGGAGGAGGGGTGTTTCTTTTGACTGCCATGTGAATGAGTAATTTGGAGGCTCTTTCAAGTCCCCTCTGCTAAAATCAGAGGTTAAATAGGAGCATTCCTTGCATAGCTCCATAACCATAATGTGGAGATTAATGTGTTTGTCTAAAGGTTGCGAGGGGATAGTTGCTCTGAGTATCACAGTAACAAATCTGACCAAAAAGCTGCAGTCTTCTCTTCTCACAGAATGCTAAACCAGCGTTAGGAACATTTCACCAAATCCAAAAATAGATGTGCTGCTGGCCCCTTATTCTTCAGCCTTACTCCCAGACTGTTGCTTGATCTACTTTGTGCCTCGTATGGCCAATAGGGGCCTATTGTTTTGGTGCTTTTAACTCAAGACTTCGTGAGAAGATAGAGGCATTATAAGGTGGTGTAATCCCAGTGGCTGTCAGGATAATATCAACTTGGCTTTTAAGGCTTTTTAAAAGGCTGGCACTTAGACACTGGGTTCTGTGCCAGGGTCTGGCAGTCTCGACAGGTAGTAATTTGACTGGTAAATGTGTCATTATAGCCACTGTAGAAGGTTGGGGCAGACAGGGAAACAGAAAGAGGGGGTGGAGGAGAGAAAAGAGAGACAGAATAAGAAGGGAGGGCGGGATGGATGGATGCAGGTTTTAGAGATAAACAGTGGAATAAATGGACACATGCAGCGAAGGAAGGAAGAAGAGGTTTTACAGTGGACGGGCTAAGATGGGCCGAACTTGGAAAAAGTCTGAAAATGTCACAAACTTGTGACTCCAGGTTGCTCAACTTTATGGAATGCTGTCTTTCTCTCGTTCCGCCTCTGTTAGCTTTTGCAAAGTGTGGGTGGTCCCTTCAGTGATATACACAACGGTTACATTTCTACGTCGTACCGAGAGCTTTTTCTACAAGCCACAGGCTTCCTCTTCTGTCCTACGCCTGGTGTTCTCCCGTGTGGAGACAAGACAATGTGACTGTGCCGCATTCAGTCTAGCTTTCACTGAACAGCCCCATTCATACTTCATGTATCAGTTTTTAAAATGTAATTATCTCGCGTTTATTATTCATGTAAGAGCTTGTATGGTCCACTCTGTAATCATTTTGTTGATAAACCTACTTTTCTGTGAATTTATCGAGTAAATGACATGTTTTTAAATGATCTATAACTCATTTTTATACAATACTGAACACTTAATGAAAACACAGTCTCCTCAGCTGCATAAATCATGCATTATTTGCAACAATAGCTCCAAATTTATATGCTGCCGTGCTTGCGTTACTAATAACTTTGTCTCCCTTGGCGTCGCTGGTTCTAGGAAGTATGTGATTAGACTGGTGATGTTTGGAGGCCTTGTCGGTTTTAGTTATTGCTCTCATTTTGTCTTAATTACGGTTGTATGAATAGCCCCACATCCAAGCGCCAATTGCCCCCCGCCCATTTCACAAATGACACTAAGCGCGCATCTAAACATAGAGAGTGAATTCTTGCGGTATTTAAAATATCTCTCCCTCCTGCGAGTCACCGAGGCTTTTACAGTGTAATAGCGGGGAGACGAGGCTATGTTTACTGTACAGGCTCACGGGGGGGGAGGAGACTGGGTGAGAAGATGCAGTGGGGAGGGTGAAGGTTAGGAGGATCCCTTGGAGTTGTGGTTTCTTGTAGCGTTTCTCTCCTGTCGGTGTGTTTCCTGTCTATGCGAACATCTGTGTGTGCTCATTAGTATGCTTATCAGTGTGAATGCATGCACACATATGCTGTGATGTTGCACCTACATGCTTGTGTGCATGCATACTCATATATACTGCATGTGTAAAGAGGCCCTCTTTGGCCCCTCCTGTGTGGGGCTGCAGAGGAAAGAAAAAGCAGGCAGAAAACATGCTTGTAACACACAGGAAGCCGGGCTCAAGAGCCGAGTCATGTCCTAGAAGAGAGTTTAGCCAAGCTCTGACATGTAGGTAAACAACACAGGAAAAGCTAGCAGCAGAGATAGGGAGAGAGGGAGGGAGAGACAGGAGGGAGGGGGGTAAGACTGAGGGAAAGAAGGAAGGAGGTCACTGAGGGATGGAGGGAGGGACAACTAGCAGGGAGGGGAAGGAACAGGCATTTGCCTTTTCTGTCAGCTGAGGCCGGACTGTGGGAGACTATTACCAGACGTTGTTGCATTGTGTCTCTGCTTGGAGAAGGCATTGTGAAAAGCTGGTATGGTGTGAAGGAAAACACACTGTTTGAAGGCTAATTCAAGGTATGACGGTCATCCTTTGTCCTACTGCACTTTAAAGCATCTTCTTTTCTGCCACAGTCACTTTCCTACCCATGTTGTATCACCACAAAGGATAAAGTATTTAAATCTGACTTTATTCAGTGCTGTCTTTTTATTACGTTAACTGTCACGCAACCTTTGTCTTTTTTTCCCTCGAGTGCTCAGCTAGCCTCTGTTTACTCTGCTCCGGTGTACAGTAGATGTTGCTGGTGGTTTAGCGGGGATACGTAGATGTATGATGGGAGGCTCAGCAGCTCCTGGGTGGTCTCGGTCCTCACTGCACAGCCAGTCACGTACCCTAGCGGGGTATTTTTAGTGAGAGTTGCTCTTAACTGATTGAGTTAACATCCTGTGTTGGCTTCTCCTTCCTCTCTCTTTCTGTCTCTGCTCTTCTTCTTTCTTTCATTTTCTGCCTCATTCCTTTATTTTTCCACCAAAGTTTGTGGGCATGTTGTCACCCAAGGCTGAGGCTTGTATACACAAAGATATGACTACACACTTCTGGTTAGTACTGGGTGTAGAAGGATGGATTGTGCAGATTTCAGTCCTGGTTGATTTGGCAACAGCCATGCTTACAGGTGGTAACAGCAAGTTTAAATAAGACAGCAAACACTCATTGAGCAGCTACTCAACTATTCTTGTTCCTCTTAAAAATTGAAAATGATGAAACACTGACGAAAACATGCCCAAAATGACCTTGTTTTGTGGACACAGTTTTCATGAGAGGTGACAAATGCATTGTGTTTCCAGGGGCTGTTTCACCTGTGTTTTGCCACTTAAATGCTTTTAATGTGAAGCAGAAGTAGGATGTTCTGTTTGCATTAGCAGTGACATAATACAGCTGTGATGCGGCTGTAGGAAAGTGATATTGATGAGATAAAATCAAAAACAGTAACTCTTGTGAATTGTCAAAAATGGGGTTTGATTTCAAGCAAATCCTCAGGATTATAATACAGTGTTTTAATGACCACATATCTGAAAACTAAGGCTTTGTTTGACTGCTGAACCTGTGTTTCTGCCCTCTCAGGACACTAAAATGAATGTCTTTCCGTCTCTCATTCCTCTCTTCCTTCCTGGAATTGAGTAAATGAACATGTCTGTATTTGGTGATGTCATCCCTCAGGGCACAATCATGGAGGAAATGGACTTTGAGCGGCGCCGGGAGCTGAGGAGGCAGAAGCGGGAGGAGATGCGCCTGGAGGCCGAACGGTAAGACCCATTTGGTCGTCTTTCATTCAGATTGGTACCCCAGGATTTTCTCCAGCTCATTCTCTTGCAAAGCAGAAAGAGTTTAAACAGTCAGGCCTCCTCAATGGCTTCATTTGTAGTTGCAGCCACAGAACTTGCTGTCACTGAAGATCTTACTACTTAGGATGTGTGAAGCCGGGGGAGCAGCCTGTGTTGTGTAATGAAGCTCTGGTCGTCAATGCACAGCGCACCTCCTCTGATGTTCATGCCAAGTTGGAACAGGAGGGAGCCAGCTTTAATGGCTTAGACCCTCCTCTAGGTCTTTAAGAACATCGCTCAGCAAATATTGGCTTCCTCGACCCAGGCTGTAAGAAAAAAAAGGTTGATAAGAAATCTGATAAGCAATGTGATGACCTTTAAGTGGGAATGTTCAATCATTCCCTCCCTCCCTCTCTCTAATTTTCTCTCCCAGATACTGTGGCCTTGTGAACTCTCTTTGATTCTGTGGAAGAAATTGATTAAACTAAAGTTCATTTCAACAAATTGATTGAGTGGTAACACGCCAAGTGCAGTAATCAAAAATAGTAAAAAGGGGGTTTTATTGTGGGAATTTGATACATGGTGTGCCAGGGAGGCATTTTATAGGGTCTTTTCACCAAAGTCTCTTCATCTGTGCTGCAGCCCTTCCAATTAAGAATGAAGTTGATGTGGATGCAGATACTGGCCAAGGTCACTTGCCTGTTTGATGTATCTGTGAGAAGAGTTTTATTAGAGCCAGTTGCTCTATCACTGATGAAAAACAAGCTGACATAGGTCTGACCACTGCTGAATACATAGATGTTTCTCTCTGATAATTCTTTTTTATGACACAGTGATAACGTGAGTAGCATTTACCTTAAGCTATGAACAAGGCCCTTTGCTCAAGGTAAAATAGCATTTCTTGTTTAAAGGAAAATGCAGTCTGCAAAACAGTGCACATCATCCACCATAGTGAAGGACATATGATAAATAAAATAAAATTCAGGGTCAAGTTCATCCAGACATTGAAAATGAAGTGCCTTCCAGCTTGTGTGTGCTGTATGGATGGTGCTAAGTTTATTTTAAAGAACTTATTTATCTGGCTGGTGAATAAAGCCTGACTGATTCATCTACATGGCCAGTATTATCACCCAATAGCTATTCAGAGATATAGTATCAGCATATATGTCAGCTGATAAGTAACAAGAAATTGCAATACAGAAATGCCAAATATTCTGAATGTTTGTAGTAGTTTAAAAACAGCGTCGACAGTACATAGTAGTACATATCTTGATCACGATTCTTTAAGGCTGCATTCATTGATTTTTCAGCCACTTGGGGGCAGTGGAACAAACTAAAAACACAACATGGACGTACAATATTAGCACCTTATAAACTTGGCATGGCAACATGTTAGCATACAGTTGCCTATTTACATATTCAGCAGATATGGAACAACATTATCATTCATTTGGAGTTGTGTTTTTTTTTTTCAATATTCACTCTCCTTTTAGCTCTGTTTTGGTCTCCACCAACTCCTGAGGGAAGTATCTGTCTCTTTAGCTGCTAAATGCTATTCTATGTTCACCAGTTAGTTGCTAACTTTGTCTGCCTATCACTCTGTACTGGGAAGGTAGTATAAAGTGGGTTTATCAGAGCTTTTTTTCTAAAAAAAACAGCTGCTTGCTCCGGATAGAAACGAGGTTGATGAGAGCGGAGTTTCAGGGCCAGCAAACCAAAACAATGAGCTAAAAAACGCTAAAACACTCCGTTGAGCTGAGGGGAAATCCAGAGTCAGGTGAAAAGTGAGTTTGTCATGAGGGACTCCTTTCACGTTACATAGAGTCATTTGATCTAGTGTTAATAAAGAATATTGCTTACTGCAGCTTTAATGACGAAATTTAAGGGATTTTTTAAAAATGTTTTTGATTTGTTTTTATATTATCAAACTAATATATTTAACTATCATATTATCCTGCACATTTTGATTTTGTGTAACAGTGTGTGCCGTGTTCTCCTTCTTGGCATCTTTTCGTTTTTACCTCTTTGAGGTTTATGCCTCATTTCCCCAGATGCACTCTAAATAGCTGATTGAAGTGAAGGTTAATGCCGTTGTTATGTTTCATGGCTTAAAGCCCCCATAAACCCCCTGCTGCTAGAATTATTTGTGCAGTTTTGGAGTGTTTATGTTACATGGAGAAGATGGAATTTGGCAGAAAATGTAGACTAAGAAGAGCCGACAGAGGGAAGAGATGAGGGACTGACTGACTGAGACAGAAATGGACCAAGACTGAAAAAGAGTAAGAGTTGTAAGCGCCTTCGACATTTACATTTTCAGCTCGGCGGGAGTTTGTTCATGACTGTTTATTTGGTCCGAGCAGCAATAATTTCAGCTGGCAGGCGACATGCCGCTCCTGTTATTGATAAAAGATTACATCTCTACATTGTTTCCATTTCTGCCAATATATTGAAACAATCAATATTTACATGCCCCTCTTGGTTGGACTAGTCAAAACCACATGTTGCCTCATTGGCCTCCTTCCATTCAACCATCACTGAGCGCGCTGTGAGAAGACGGAGAGAGTGCGGGGAGAGTGTGGGGCCATATAATAACGGCTGTAGGAATGCCAAATTCCTGGCTATTATAAGTGTTTACTGGCCAGGTCTCCGTGAGCTGTTTCCTACATGCTGGGACAGTGAGATTGTCTGTGTATGTGAGAGAGAGAGTGTGTGTGTGTGTGTGAGAGAGATTTCTTTTTTGTGTGTGTGTGTGTGTGTCCCGTAGTTTGTGTAACTGTGCTCATGCCGGGGCATGCGTGTGCTATGCATGTTAGTGTGTGTATGTGCAGAGGGGTTCGGATGAGTGCATGCAGTCAGTTAACCATGTGCGTGTTCGCTTTAGTCTGCATGTGTGTTTGGATCAGCGTCAGGTGATGAAGGTTTGACAAGCTCCATTCACTTTTCTGAACGACAAGTGAGTGCATGTGTGCAAGCATGTGTGTGTGTGTGTGTGTGTGTGTGTGTGTGTGTATGTGGAGGGAGAACAGCCAGGCCGTCCCTGTTCTGTCTTACATCAGCCTCAGTTATAGTTGTAAGAAAATTATTGTTGACATAGAGGTGCGCAATGGGCTTCAATTCACTTCTAGTTCTATCCAGTATAGCCCCACACACACACACACACACACACACAGTTTTCTGCTCCGCTAAGGTTTCTCACACTCTCTCATGCTCTTCAGTCCCCCTATACATGCTGCTCATCAGCGCTATAGTACGTTTCTGTTCAATGAAACTCTCAGTCACACAGGAATGTCTCGACTGCTTTTTTTTTTTTCCAGAGAGAGCACATGGATGTGGAATTTTCCCAGTCAATTCAGTGACCAGAGGGTATCTGCTTCAGCTAAAAATAGTCTTCTTTTGTAACAGTGATAATACGCATAGTAGTCACAAAAGAGCTGCTAAATGCAGCTGGAGCATTTCATTGTTCCAGGCTTACAATTAACAGAATATTTACACACACATAGATATTCTGCACGACCACAATGGTGAGTCATCACTGTCGCTTTTGTGCAGAGACTTGGATAAGATTAATAAAACTGAAGTTACTGCACGACCAAGAAAAATAGTCCCTAAAAACTAGTAAAAACTTTGTAAAAACTGCAGTTTAAATCCCCTTCTTTCAGTCTTTATGCTAAGCTAAGCTAACCGTCTCTTGGCTGTAGCTTCCCATTTATTGCCCAGACATGAGAGTGGTATCAGTCGTGAATAAGCACACTTCCTTAAATGTCGAACTGCTCCTTTAATGTTGAATGTAACTTATTTAAGGCTTTGCTAAATGTACAATGTTGATGTTGGAAAAGACTTTGCGTTTCTTCTTTGATGTCCTTCTTGGGAAGTGTTTATTTTTGCCATTTCCCTCTGTCTCCTCCTCCTCCTCCTCCTTCGCTTTCTTGTCATACTCCATCTCCTCCCCTCATTCCGTATGCGTCCCCTCTTTCTTCTTCTCCCCTGGGTGTCACTGTCTTTCTTCTCCTTCTTCCTATCTTTCTCAGCCTCCTCCCTCTCATCCCCTCATTCTCCTCATCTTCTTCAACTTTCATTTTCAACCCTTTGTCCTCCTTATTCTTCTCCTCTTTCATCTCACTCTCTTCCCCCTTTCCTCCCAAACCTCCTTTTTCTTCTCCTCTTACTTTTACATCTTCCTTCTTCTCATTGTCCCCTCTTTTGATCTTGTTCTTCCACTTTCATTTTTTCCCCCTCACTCAATCTCTCAGTTTCCTCATCCTTCTTCCTTCTCCCGCTCTTCCTCCTCTTTCTCCTCTTCATTCTTAACATCTGCACTGGCCCCTCCCCTCTGAGAGACCAGGAAGGGCAAAGGAAATAACACCCATCCTCCGTGAATGAGCCATGCCAAACAATCCCCGCCCTGAGTGAATGGACCCAGTCCTGCATCGTAAACCTTTGATTCTGACGGGAAAAGAGAGGGGGATACAGATAAAGCGATGGAGATAGGGAGGGAGAGGTTGAGCCACGTATGTGGACTGCTAACTTACTGCATCAGCTTGGAAAGGAGTTAATCTGTTGTTGCAGATTTTTTTAAACCTAATCTTTTACTCTTCACAAGAAGCGTAAAAATGTTATATTTCTGTTTTATATGCATGATATACTGCCTCATTCATCTGTGAGTACGAATAAATGCAGTCGAGGGGAATTCTATCACGATTAATATTGTGTATTCTTGGAGCCGGCCCAGCAGAGAGCAGGGTGGGGAAGGGAGACAGACGGGGTACGTTGTGGTTCTTTGGGCCGGCAGTAGGAAGGGAAATAGTCCAGAGAGGCCAGCGTGGGAATGGGTCAGCATTTCTGACAGCGTAAGCAGAGCCCCCACCCTCTCCCTCTCCCTCTCCCTCTCCATCCCTTCCTTCTCTCCCCTCCCCTCCTCCTCCCCTCTGTTCACAGCAGCTTTTCTTTTCTATCTTCCTCTTTACTCTTCTCCCTCCCTTCCCCTCTGCACCTCTCCTCTCGGGGAGGGGTGAAGAAGTCTTTTCTCAGGGGCTTTTCCCAAATTGTTTTCACTGACATTTCTGAGATATTTCGCTGTAAAGAAAATATTTGGACATATTTCTCCCTAATAGGCTCGCTGATGCCGATGTTTTGTGTGCCTGTGCTATCCACGCAGACAGTTGCTTTGTGAGTGCAGACTCCTGTTTAAATCAGCTGTACGGTACTTATGCAGCATGTGAAAAAAAACTCTTCATGCACATGTGTAACAAGACTTTTAATTTCCTTTTCAGCTGCATCATAGCTGCCACATGTTGTTGCCACACAAGTGTGTGGGTTCCATATTAGCCAAGAAAAGGGCATGTGTTGCACACTATATTCTGACAGACACTCATACCTGAAGTTTATAACTGTGGCTACACATCATACTGTACAGGAAAAGGTGTCGTCTATGATCAAATCTGCAGATTACTCCTTTTTCCATTATCGTGCACGCCCTTTCCTTTCCCGTTTTTCATTTCCCACTCTTTATCCTCATTCTCCATTTCACTTGCTCTCTCC
>NTHP01000047.1:1617301-1662396 GCA_003416845.1 Oplegnathus fasciatus | reverse complement strand
TCTGGCTAATTTTATTAGTTTGGTCCATGTCCGATCTGCTAACATGGAGGGGGCGGGGTTTATGACCTATACTGCAGCCAGCCACCAGGGGGCGATCGGGATGTTTTGGCTTCACTTCTAGGGAGCTGTCATGTTGTCCATCTTTATATACAGTCTATGTATTGAGCTAAGAAACAAAAAAATTTCTCTATAACCCTGTTTGGCTGCTTAGCTTACATACTTCACTTTTGACGTTACAATAGAAAAAACTTTTAGTGTTAAGACTCGGGAGTCGGGAACTGGCCTTTTGTTTTTAACCCCAGAAATTAGAAAGAAATGTAGTTAGTTAATGATGTGCTCATTGGCATGGCACAACATTCGTTAACTAGTGTAGGTAGTAAGCTAGTTAGCCGGACATGCTAACGTATGCAGCTTACGTTAGAGCAGATAAACACACTTCGTCCACTCCTCACACTTTTGCTCTTGTGTTTTTGGGTTTTGGAAAGGTTAAAAAAAACCCTCCACAATCTTATTACAGAGTATCGCTCACACTACAGCCACATGCACACCACTTCAACATGTGGAGAAATCCAAAGCTCAACAGGCCTGCTGTGCTTTGTTACGGTGGCTAAGCTGACATAATATTGTAATACTGTCAGGTGTTGAATGATGAAATTCAGTGAAGTGGCTTTTTCATATCATTATTTTCTTTTCAACCAATGCAAGAACCGAGCACTTTCTACCCAGTCCCAGCTGTCAGTGTGACAACCAACTCATGATCTCATACCTATCCATCAGAAAGACTGCCATAGGAACAAAGGGCCTAAATATCCATTTCTATGCAGTTAAAGGCTATGAGATCAATTGCCTTGGCCACAGTGGAAGTGGTGGGCTGCTCTGACATCTAGCAACACAGACACTGCTTTGTGGTCATGAATGTTTCCTCGCTATGAGCTCAGAGGTACATCCTGGGCTGGTCAAACAACAAGGGGATTGTGCAGGAGGATGCTGAGGCAGGACCTAGTGCTGACTAGCCATTGTTGATTGTGTAGATGCAAGGATAATGTTTGCCAGACTTTTAGGTCAGAATATTATGAGTCATGCTATTTGGAGCGAGGCAGATGTGCAGTTGGTATTTTGTGTATTGAAAGAGATATATAGTGAATACATACAATTTTTAGCCGTGCAGTCTGTCTGCAGACTTAAATATAACAACTGTTGGATGGATTGCTGTGAAATTTTGTACAGACATTCATGTTTCCCAGAGGATGAATCCTACTGACTTTAGTCTGGACTTTGGTATTAGCATTTAGCTCAAAGCACACTGTGCATAAGTACAACCTCACAGAGGCGCTAGCATGGCTGTAGACTCTGTAGTAGGTAGGCATAGCAGCTATCTCAGTGAGTGGAAAGGCTATTGAGTCAAGGATGAAAATTTAACGCCAGACCTGGAGTCCAAGATACATTTTCAGTTTTTTGTTTATTTTAAGGTCTGACCAGCAGTTTATTTTAAAGAATATCTGTGGTGCAGACCTGTCAATGCAGCCAATTGTCAGCATTCTCCACATACTGGCAAAA
The DNA here is from genome assembly GCA_003416845.1 of Oplegnathus fasciatus. Classification (NCBI taxonomy): domain Eukaryota; kingdom Metazoa; phylum Chordata; class Actinopteri; order Centrarchiformes; family Oplegnathidae; genus Oplegnathus; species Oplegnathus fasciatus. The sequence goes on along the minus strand of NTHP01000047.1, from coordinate 1,660,839 downwards.
GAGCTGACAATAATGTGGCAGCCACTCTCTGTAAACTTTCCTTGATGAAATTTCCTTTCACGGAATTTCATTTTTTCTTTTTTGCAACAGTTTTTTTTGCAGTCAGTGAGCTGATCAGGTCCCAAAAAAGTGACGAAACTTTACTGGGCGTATACGTTTGTTGAGTTTTAGGAATTTTGTCTTTTTCCGTTGTGTGCCATGTCAGAGATTTAGTCCCATGTTAGTCCATTTAGCACTCTTGTCTTTTTTTGTCTTGTCCTTGTCAAAGCACCAAGCTCATTCAGCATCATCCTGCTGCACATTAATTACTAATCCAAATCTGACAACTGCTTAAAATCAACGTGAAGCCTCTTGCCACTAAACAACTATGAAACTGTTGGGGGTTATAGCCCTTGGTCAAGGCCGTCTCCGTGGTAACAGGAGATAATATAATGCATTCAGTTTCCCTGCCCACATTTTCTTAACAGCTGATGTCTGACCTCAAGGCTTCGTCCTCTTTAACAAAAGACCACACAGTGAAATGTTTGTCTCCTCTCTCTCCTCCCAGCGTGACAGAGACTGTGAGCAGCTCTTACGGAGGAGGCGGCGGAGACGACGATGACCAAGCCCTGCAGGAGCGCATGGCCAAACGCGAGGAGAGGCGGCAGAGGCGCATGAAGGAGGCGCTGGAGAGACAGAGGCAGCTGGACCCCACCGAGGGCAACGACAGCGTCGCCACGGAGAAAAACAACGCAGAAGAGGAGAGGCCATCCTCCTGGCGTCGGGGTCGTTACCGCGACAATGAGGACGAAGAGGAGAAGACGTACAGCTCAAGGAGAGAGGAGAAGGAGCGAGAGGAGCCGAGGGAGGAAGAGGAGGCTGCTCCTGAGGGTGGAGAGGAAGCGGAGGAGGGTGTAGATGAAGAGGAGGAGCAGAAGGAGGAAGTGGTGGAGGACAAACCGAGAAGGTCTTACTTGAGAGAACAGGTGAGTCCCCTGTTCATTCATTTTTTTTAACCATTTATTGTGTTTTTTTGTAGCTGACAGTCCCTGCAAATGTGATGCTTGTTTCTGTAGGAATCAGCCGAAGAACCTAAAATTCAAAACAAGGTATGGTCATTGATTTATTGCCTTCTTAATGCACATCCTCGAGTCACTCACTGATCTTTCTCTCAAATAGCTGCCGTAAACCTTTTGTTATAGGAACTCGCTGAAGAACAAACACATTCAGTAGTCAGTGAGAGTTCAAACCAGGCCAAGTCAACAAATTCAAAGGCTGAGGAGGATGCTGTAGCATCAGAGGAGGCTGAAGAGGTACCGGAGGATGATTATGTAGATTACACATCAGAGAACAAGTCTATGACACTCAGACATGACACTGAAGAGGACAGTGAGGTATCTGAGATACTGCACTCAGAGGATAATGAGGTATCATACGTGTGGTAAGATTTTCAGTAGAGGTGTGATGCACAGCACAGAAACTCTCTCTGGGTAACCTCAGTGTCTTGATGCATCTTTGAGGAGATGTGTACACAGAAATCTTTCGAGAACAAACCACAAAACATTCTCATGATAATCTTGTTGACTTTGTGATTTACGTTGGAGCCAGACGCTGAAATTACCCAGACACCCCGTGTCGTCACAGTGTGGTTTGCACCATTTTGCAAACTGGTGATAACTGAGCCTGCGTTTTATGAGGTGTGGTTGCGGTTGTCAGGTTTTTTGATAAGGTCGATGCTATGCCTCACAGAGTGGTCACTGTGTTCTTGTGCATGTCTTCCACCTCAGCTATGAGAGCAGCAACACTGCCTCCACTCCAAAAACTCACTGTAGCAGAGGAACATGTTGTCATTTAAAATAATAAGTGTCTTAACTGCAAGTGGATGTTATAAGGAGATCACTAAGCCATCATATCATGTGTATACTTGGCTAATTTTTGAACCCTTAGAATTACGAAAATAAATAAAATAAAAATGACAAAAATGTCCAAGTGAAATGGGAATTACATTAGAAATGACCAAAAGTCAATGGCCAGATCCCAAACTTGTCCACAATACATTTCTCATATGCAGCAGTTCAGATTTTAAGTGTCCAAACAAGCCTATGAACTATGAACTATGAACAAGAAAGGCTTTATCGTGCAACCCATTTTGTAGTCAATCTAGGTCTGTCTGGCCTCTTTTGACCAGAGCTCCTCTCAGCTTCTAGATGCCCTTGATAGTGTTAACAACAGTGTTCAAAGACACTTCATGTTTCTTGGCATTTTTCTTAAGATAAAGACTATTTCTTATTCCACTGAGCAACAATAGTGTGATTTTTGTCTTTGCTTTTAAGCCGATGTGCCTGCTAAATCTCAGATTGTTGCAAAGACCTAATTACAGTTACCACATATTAATGGGTGATCTTAATGAGTGCTTTATTAAAGACAGGTCCACCAGCTCAGCCTATATTGTGTTTAAAATGCATAGGCTGTGCTAGATAGCACCAACCGTAAGACAAATGTACTCTATGTCCTGTGCTACAGCTTAATAATATATGGGGCTTTGACTGGTAGTATACACATGGGGCTTAGACACATAATAATTATAATTCATAAAACTTGCATCATGTTTTTGATGATGGTTAACAGTCAGAGACAGAAAATATACAGCTGGAGACACTCCCATGGTGATCACATGTTAGATAATCCTGTCTCAGTAGTAATTCTGGAGTGGACGCTGTGTTATGTGATGTCCTGTGTTATTTTGTTTGGGGTGTGCTCTCCTTCTCATTTGACATCCTGTGATGTCACGCGACAGCCTCCGCCCGCTCAGCCTGGCCGCCGCCAATCGCATCTTTGTTTCACCGTCCCTTTGGTTGTTTCTGCGCAGGTGAATGAGAGAGGCGGGGCCAGGGAGGAGAGGGAGGAGCAGGAGAAGCATAACGGAGGGCTGTACGAGGAGGCGGCTCCCAAGCAGCACAGGAAACCTGAGAGGACCCTCAGGTACACAGACACAGCGACACACATCGAGTGACCTCCTGGTTTCCACTGAGGCCAAACGGGGGATAGCCAGGCCTGATGAATTATTAAAAAAACTCTGTTTTCAACAAAACTCATCACAATTTATTGCCAGTTAAGAATATGCAAAGAATAGTCTGTGCAGTATTGCTAAAATATTAAGAATCAAAAAAATATCTTTCATCTCATTCTACATATTTTGTCCTTTTTTAATAGGGATGCACCAACATGGATGTTTTTAGCCAATATACAATATTTTCCCACCTGGCTGATACTCATTACATAAGAGTCCTATTGCAAATGCAAATGAGGGCCTGATTTTATTCTGAAGCTAATTTGACAGTAATAGGTGACAGAAAATTGCCCCAGTGCAGTAAAACATTATAATGAAGCTGATACTGGGCAACTACAACAGCTATGCTGATATGTCAGTCCCTGTCTACAATTGACCAGTTGTGGAAAAGTACTGCAGTAACTTAATATTTGTGACACAAAGATCAAGCTACCAAAGCTCACTGTTACTTTCCAAGATAAGATATCCAGAAGTGGGCGGAAGGGACACATATCCCTGTGATAAAAAATGATTTATAACATAAAATCAAAACAAAATATAGTACATTTTAAAATATACCAAATAAGTTCTGCATTTACTGAATTAGACTATTGCAGATTGGGTCTTATTCTGAAAATGATGGAGGTGAAATCTTCACACTTCACAGTGTTTCCATATGCTGACCAGGGGCAGTCTAATCAGACAGGAACGTATTGATGTTGCAGTCTGACGTTTGTTGTTTGTTGCTCAGGCTGGTATAAAAGCTCGGAAATATTGCCTAAGGCATCTGCAAAATAATTGAAAAGCATATCTGAGTCCGATTTTCAAGCAAACAAGCTGTTTTTGTTCAGCAGTCAGGCGTAGCAGAGCAGGAGCGTGTTTTGGACACGGGTCATCTACAGTTAGTCCCCAGCGTGAAACACTGGATGAAACTTGAGATGTGCTGTAACATTATCTTTGCGAAGGTGATTCTTGGTATTTGTATGTGTGCACATGTGTTTTTGTCCGTCTGTGTGTGTTTGCTTGTCCATGAAAGAGACAAATCCTTCCAGCGTGTGTTTAAATATTCAGTTTGTATCAAATGTCAAGTGTCAACCTGTATGTCAACCAGCTTTGCGTCCTACTTACACAGTTTTTGTTCCTGTTGTGACCCGCGTGTGTGCTCTGACCCGTGTTTGTGTGTCTGTCCCAGTCGCGGCAGTGTGCGCTCCCCCGAGGTGTCCGCGGGCGACGACCAGGACGACGCCGCCCGCCTGGAGGCAGAGCGCAAGCTGGAGGAACTGAAGCGTCGCCGTGACGACGCGGAGAGCGAGGAGTTCGAGAGGATGAGGCAGAAGCAGCAGGAGGCCGAGGCCGAGCTGGAGGAGCTGAAGAGGAAGAGGGAGGAGAGGAGGAAGGTGCTGGAGGAGGAGGAGAGGCAGAAGAAGCAGGAGGAGGCGGAGAGAAAAGCCAAAGAGGAGGTAGGGAAGAGAGAGGGATGTTTTGATAATGTCTTTTTTTTTTTTGGGAGTCAGTCACTTCATTGATGCCGTTTGATCAGTCCAGCTGTGTCTGTCTATGTTTCTCTTCTCCCTTTTATCCAATTTCTTCTTGATGATTTGTTAAAGTCCAACTGAAATTTTAATTCTCCTCATTTTTTATGTGTAAGGAAAAATAAACTGTAATGATACTGATATAATGATATTGTGCACAGTTTTACATTTTTCAAAAGAGGATAAAACTGTTTTGGGACATATTTGTGGAAACAGAGTCTGAGTGGCGTTTCCCATGGCAGCTGTTGACAGACATCTGACAGCCAGCGTTGCTAGGGGACATGCTGTCAACTTCCATAGTGCGCTACTAACTGGAGCACATAGCCCCGTGTAGCCTACAAATGATGATAAACAACAGGCAATTCAACAAGCAATTTAAGACTTCTGTCCCGTTACTACAATTCCACACACGTCATCTGTTAAGTTTGAATGTCACTTGGAAAGTGGAAGCTAGCAAGGTAAGCTAACTAGCTTCTGCTTTTGTGGTGCAAGCTAGTTAGCTCCTGCACACTCAGTGCCATGTTCGTTCCACATTAGTGAAAAGAGGTGTTCTAGCTAGTGTTAGCCGCCTATTACATGGATCCAGTATATCCACTGTCAAATCTCACAGCAGTCCTGTAAGTCCAGTACTCTGTATGTTACCCCGTGATTTGAATCACCACACAAAGTAACTAACCCACGAAGTAGCGCACGGGAGTAGCGTCAAATCTCAGATGGGACTTACAGAAGAAGCAACGGCTAACAACGTCAGCCCCTTGCTGCTTAACTGCCTGTGTGGCTGCTGGAATTGAAGTGATATTACAGATATCAGATATCAGATATTACACCAATCAAACTGCCAGCACTGAGAACACTAATGCAGGAGGCTCTCACTGCAGAAAAATAAATAAAACCTTAATTTATCCTTTTTGTAATTACAGTTTTGACCCACACACAAAGGATATATATTCTTATTTCTCAAAATGTTTAATTTCAGTTTGACTTCAAGCTTATTTGTCTCATTTATTTCTCAGTTATATCTTCAAACCCACGTCCTCTTTCCTTGTTTTTCACCACCGCTTTCATATTGATTTAGCCTTTACACCTGTGTGAGCTGAAACCCATGCATCACACTCATACTAGCGCCGCAGTGACGTTATCTCTCTGTACTTCACTCTTATCATGACTCAGCCTATTTGGGTCCCCACTCGTAACTCATGTATGTCATTGCCTCTTCCTCCTCCTATGACGGCCTCATCCTTATGTATCTCAAACGCGATAACCTCCTCCTTCCTATGTGCTCGCATCTGTATTCAACCACGCGATGTCGTTCATTTTCCCTTTCATCCGCTCGCTCTGAGGCCCTGCATTCTCACTATTACCCCGACTGGTCTTCTTTGTTGATCTTGGCTCCGAATGTGGCAGCCCGTCTCTCGCTATCTGCCCCTGTTCTTCTCCTCTTGTGTGATGTTAATGAGGCCTTTTGGTTTGTAATTAAAAGATGGCCCAGAGATACAGAGAGACTAATTAACCAAGACAAGGCTGCTGGAGAGGGCTGATATACTGCCAAGCACCAGCCCTCTTCTGAATACAGTACAAATGGTTCATACGTTAATTGTTTTTAAGAAAGAAACTGTTGATAGTCTGCATGTCTCAAGCTTTCCAAAATGGCTCTTTTTTTTCCTGAGGCAGGCGATCGCTGTAAATAAGAATCTGCCCTGACTAATTGAATTTGTTCTGACCTGCTTCATAAGCAAATCAATTAGAAAGTGGCACACAACTATTGTCTGGGTCGGCCGCATTCCTGATTGTTGGTTGTCTGTCATGTTGGTGACATATGCTACTCAATATAATAACCCATGATGATATATTTCCATTTTCTCTGTTACATGAAAGTCAACTTATACCCAGTTCTTGAAAGATTTTGCATTTGCAGCTCCAAACACTCTATTTGGGTCTGTTAGTTCGTTCCCAGGCAGAATCCACTTGTGCACAGGAAGCCTGTTTCAGGTTTCCAGCAGCAACAGCGGTTTGTTTAGAGTAAATACAAGAGAAGTGGGCAGTTGAGCAAGAGCAGCGATATCCGGCAAGGCTGAGCTGGCAAAGAGCAGAGCGCCACCTACATACGCTCCAATCGAATTAACAGAAAGTTCCAGCGAAATAAAAAAAATCTGCTGAACTGCCTCAACTCTTAACGCATCTGTCTTTCTCAGGATGAGAAGAGGAAGATGAAGGAGGAGATTGAAAGGAGGAGAGCAGAGGCAGCTGAGAAGAGACAGAAGGTGGAAGACACCATGGACGGGGAGGACAGACCCTTCAAGTGTGTCAGCCCTCGAGGCTCCTCTCTGAAGGTCAGTCCGCCATTTTTAACCTCCCACCTATGCCCGAGTCCAACAAGAGAGTGTCAGTCCAGTTTTATTTGCCAATTGGCCGTTCACTAAGCCGTGCCTCATAGTTATTGTTGCTACTTTTGCTCCTCACACGGCACATATGCAGTTTAGAATGATAACGGTGGTAGATTTTTCACACAGTGCGTCTTTGATTTCAGACGATTCAGTTGATTTTGCTGGCTGAAATGTCGCTGGCAGATTTTATCAGCTGGAGCGAGCTCCGTTAGCTCCATGAGTTGGTTGAAAACGCTGTCTGCAGCTGACTTTTAAAGGTTTCCTGCTGACTCCTTTTAAAACAAAACTCTTGTAAAACAGTCTTAAATATGCACTGGATGGCTACATACATGATATTGTGCTAAAAAAAACCCCACCAAAGCTGCATGTCCCAGGCAAAACAGTCAGCATCTTCACCAGTTGATGATCCGTGTAGAAGACATGAAAATAAAGAAACAGCACTGTTTGATGAGGAAAATGTAAGATCAGACTATTATTTGATTTTAATGTAACCCTATTTGGCTGCTAAACTTCCTCAAATCTAATCAAGATCAGGACAGAGCTGGTAATGTTACCCTACGCTCTTATTATAGTGGCATCCAGGACCAGCTGCCACACAGTGGGGGAATACTACAGCTAATTAAATGCTTCTTGGCTTTTGGAAGTAGCGTTTAGTTACTACTGTAGGCTGTAAGCTAGTTAGTCGGAAAATGCTAATGATTGCAGCTTACATTAAAGCAGGCAAACACACTGTTTAATAAAAGACTTTGCCTGTGTTGTATTTTTCTGTCTGTATTTGCATCCCGTCCAGCACAGTCGTCAGCATAATGGAGCGAATGTAATAGTCCTCCAAAACCTGCAAATCCCACTCATCCGGCAGTGCAGCAAAGCTCAAGCTAAACATTCAAAATATTTGGAGAGATTAAGTGCCAGATGACCCGCATCTGCCCCTCTCACCTCTTTTAGCTCTCTGCATGAAGTGTTATCTGACTGAGATGAAGGTGTTTTATAAATGGAAAGAGCCTCGATGAACTCGGAGGGAAATGTGAAGAAGTCAGCCGCTGGCAAATTTTTCCTGTATTTTATTTCACTGTTCACTTTGAAATTCTGCTGACCTGTTAACCTGTTTGTCACAAGAAACACTGCACTAGGAAAACCGACCTGAATCAACCCAGAGACTCCCCACCTCATCCAAAAGATAAATGGTTGTCACGGCGAAGGAACGTTTAATCAACTCAAATGTGAATAAATGTTTCCAGCGTTGCCAAAAGCCAACTCCCACACACTGGAAATCGAGGGGGATTTTTCAGCCAGTGGAGAAAATGTAATTAGTGACAGTTAGCAGTAATATCCATCTGGCTCGTCCCGGTGAGACTCCAGACTCCAGGCTCGGCTCTAATGGTGTGTGAGATCTGATCGTGCTGGAATCAATTGTTTCTTTGTGGTCAGTTTTGTAAATAATGTCGTTCAACTGTAATTCTCGCCTCACAGACACAGCTTTACTTTGTGGTCATGTTCACTGTAGGTACAGCTGTGTTGGTGTGTGTGTGTGTGTGTGTGTGTGTGTGGATTTGTATCTGTGGGCATCTGGCTGTTTCATATTTCATACACTACACACTGTGTTGTGTATGATTTGTTGCTTTGCAGTGTTATACATTTTGTTTTGTCCTTGTGACACTGTATTACCACATCATAATACAGTTGTATAGTATGTTTTATCTTCCAACTCTGGAGTTCTCTAACTTTTTCACATCAGAGATCATTGCTTTTAGGTGAATGCCATGCATAGACAACCAAAAAAAACCAAGATGAAACTCAGGTTTAAAGCAGTTTTAATCTATTTTTTGGTCACTCGGTGGCGGCAGAACAAGCTATAAACGCAACATTAAATAGTTGCATATTTACACATCCAGCAGACACGGAGCAACATTAGCATTCATTTGGAGTGGTGTTTCTTGTCACTTGGTGAAAGTAAATCCAATATTCACTCTCCTTTTAGCTCTGTTTTGGTCTCCACAAACTTCTTAAAGTTAAACGTCTGGCTCTTTAGCTTCTAAATGCTCCGCTATGTTCTTCAGCTAGCTACTCGCTAACTTTGTCCGACAGAACTGCAGAGTTAGGTGATAATCCTCTGGGTTCATAACTAGCAACACCTTTCACATTGCATATAGTCATTTGACACATTGTTGATGTAAAAATATTGATTAGTGCAGCTCACACCATGTGGAATCTCGTAATAGTCACATAAGTGGAAAGAACACATGAAAATGGACTCATATCTGTCTAGTGCCAAATAGAAATCAGCAGATAGATCAGTTTTTCTTATTTCTCATGCATATTTTACATTTTCCGGGCCCATTTATGTGCAGAGTGTATGTCCAGCCCCTGCAGTTCTTTGAAACCTGTCAACAGTCTACTTAAAAATTGCACGCTTGCTATTGAGAACATGCATTGTTTTCTTCGTTTCCTTTTTGCCGTTATGTGTCTTTTGCCATAGTGTGGCTCCTGTTACACTAAAAATGAAGAAATATGCCTCGATATCAGCAACCAACTCCCAGTGGAACACACAGTCCCAGGAGCTCGTCTACATGTTATCAGCAGTAGAGCAGCATAACCCTGCTCTGTACTGTAGATAAAGTACAGTGTTCTCCGGGAGAGAAGGACAGGGGACAGAATGAAGGACAGGCTGCAGGGATGCAGGAAAGCGATTAGGGTTAACAGGATTACTGTAACTGCGTTCGGATGGCTACAGCTCTTTAAAACGCATCTGAGAATGGGGAATTTCCTGTCGAGGAGTATTTTGGGAACTCCCACATTCGGTAGCAGCCGAGCGCAAGGTCCTTTTTCACAGGGAGAGGGGGCGAGAGCTTTTTCTGCAGTTTCTTCTTCTGTCCGTTTAAAGGTTTTTTGTGAGCATCTAAGGAACGCATGCATTGCCCTCTCTTTTTAGCCCTTTTTTTTTTCGTATGTCATAAACAATCCTCTGAGATTCCCACAGTCCAACGGCACAGATAGGAAAAAACTTGCTGTGTTTTTTTTGTGTATGTGTGTGCATGTGTGTGCATGTCTTTCAGAGTATTTTGCACACTGAGGGAACAATTGGTTACATTATGTGTTGCTGGTCCTGAAAATCAGGCTTATTGAGCATATGAAGAAATGAGACAAAATGAGACATCCACTATTAAAATACTGTTGTAGTCCAGTGATTGTTGGCAAGAAAGTTAAGTACATAATGCTGTTTAAGTTCTGAATCATAGAAGGACCAGTAATTCCTTAATAAAGAATCGCGTGTGTTCCACATATTGACTTATGAGCTCAAGTCAGGAATGGGTTTTACAATGAAACTACTCATAGAAACACTAAAGGCACGATAGAAGCATGGAAATCAAGGGGAGGGTGGGGTTTAACATCTGTTTTAAGGCTACTGCAGAGTGAAAGAAAATGTGTTGCAGTGATGCATGCACGTGTGGAACATCACTGCAGTATTTATTAACCTAGCGCTCCAATAACCTTTCTCAACAGATTGGAGAGAGGGCAGAGTTCCTGAACAAGTCGGCGCAGAAAAGGTAAAAGATGCAAACGTATGTTTTTTCCCCCAGAAACAAAGCTTTTAGTCGAGCATGTTAAGCCTCGTGGCCCTTTTCTGCTGAATGGGGAAAATGTAACCCGGAGTTGAAGTTTTAATCCCCACTCGTGGTTGCAAGTGTCTTCTCTCAAGGCGCTAAAGATGAAATGCTTGACCACACTGTGTATAATATTCAAAGTGGTCCCACGCTGTGTATGCTAACTATTTGCTTCTGCCCAGCAGCACAGTGAAGATGGCTCATTCTCCTGTGGTGTCCAAGATAGACAACAGGCTGGAGCAGTACACCTCGGCTGCTCAGGTTAGCATTTCTTCAACTGTAAAACTGCAATAATGTCATAGCAAAAAGGCAGCAGTGTGGCATCAACACTGGTGACACAGGAGGTTGACACTTACTTTTAGTTTTTATTTCATGTCATGCAAAACATTTGGCCAAGACACAATTATATATTAAACATCAAAAATATAACAAGAATTCTTCCAGTAACACATTTTCAAAACCAAAAGAAAATATCAGTTATAACATTACATGTACTTCTGTAAACTTTAAAGTGACATATATTTATATGCAAATCTCAAATATGCTGTATACCAAATAACAGAAGATAAAAAAAGAAAGGCTGTAAGTCTAGTTTATCCTTATAAAAGGCTTTTTTCTTCATCTTCCATACTTTATCCAAATAAGTGACCATCTTCATTATTCCATATGTGAATAGCCAACTCGGTCTTTGTGCATCTTCCATGTTAAAAAAAATCTAATTTCTCCTTTAATTATCTTATTAAAAGTATTGTGTGGTTCCCAGTCAAAAGGACAATAGTCGCTGTCGCAGCAAGAAAACGGGGCGAAGGTCATCCTGGATGTGACGTCAACACCATGTGTCACAATGCAAATAACGTGAAGGAGCGGCAAGACTGAGACAAATCAATAGAATCCTGAATTCACTTACATGTAAAACTGCCAAAAATCAATTTCCTGATCTGATTCCAGTCTTGGTATGCTAAGAGTTAGATTTTGGCTGCCATTCTGGGCCCAAAAGTTGCCCAAAAGTACCCATCATGTGTCGTATCTAAGTGTCCTAAACTGGAGACACATAAGCAGTCAGAATTAGAGGGGCGTGTCACTCCCTCATGCTAAGTCTTTTTAATAAGTCATACCCAGCATGTTTCTCTGTTGATTTGAATGTAGGAGTTTGTCACTGTTATTATTAGCAAGCTCATGTTGGTTTTCTTTTAAAAAAAAAAAAAAAGACATCTTTGATCAGAACAGCTGTCCCTGCTATTTTAATCCGTTTTAAACCCACCACTTTGTCTCCGCAGAGGGAGAACAAGGAGTCTCGATCCCCTCGCTCTGGAGCGGTGGATCTGCCCATGGTCACCGACAGCATACGAAGCATCAAGAGCATGTGGGAGAAAGGCAACGTGTTCGCCTCGCCTGGAAGTGGCGGGAGCACGTTCAAGGTAAAAGACGAGGTGGTGGAGGATGTGAGAAAAGTTGATGAAACTTTGTGCGCGCCTGTGTGACTGGAGCAGAGAGAGAAAGAGAGAGAGGAAAGAGCCCAATTCACTGGCACTTCCTGCTCGGCCCTGTTGCCGATGACGACCAGGCTTCACTGACCTCTGACCTTATCCAAACAGGAAGCAGCTGTGATGAAGACAGGCGTGGCGGGCCGCATCAACGACTGGCTGAATAAAACCCCGGAGGGCGGCAAAACGTCAGGAGGAAGACCAGCGGTAGGTCGTCGCCGTAGCAACCCCTGGCGCTGCTGCTAGGAAGTACAGCTCAGGGCCCTATAGAGAAATGCTCAGAAATAGCACATACAGCTGTGTTGATTGACCTGTATTATGGTTAGAGTGATCTTTATATACGTGTAGATTTATATCAATATGTTGTAACTTATCAAAGATGTTTTTCTTATAATCTCAGGATGTACACATCTGTTTTAAAGGCCCTGAAAAAAAAATCTCAATCACCTTTTTACTACGAGCGATAGTGTCCTACATGAACACACAACTTTCTGCCCAAGTTAGAACAGTTTTGGTTATTTCTGCATTTCTTTTTTTTTTTTCTGTGCTTCTCACTGGTTTGAGGTGGGCGAGGCTATGATTGTGCAATGTGATGTCACATACTTCCATGCACCAATCAGGATTAAGCAACATTTGAATCAGAATCTGGTGAAAGTTGGCAGGTTGTTTGGTGACTGTCAATCAGATCTGGTCAAACCACACCCACACAGTCCAGAAGAAGCAGATAAGCTGAGTTTTGGAGTGTTAAACTCTTAAAAAATAATACTTAGATGTTTTTTCAGTTTATTCTTAGCTTATTTAGTCATGAATATTAAAGAAAAATACTTGGACTTTACACATAACGACAATGTTCGCTGTGCTCAAAACTTTTTAAAAGCTCACTTTTATGGGTTCAGTAGTCAGCTGTGCATGGGAACAGAGATCCTTCTGAACATCTGAGCTGCATTCATTCCAGCAAACACTGGTCAACCTCATAATAAACTGCAGCACTCTGACTCTCACATCAGCCCTGCAGTATTATTATTATTATTATAACAATGTCACAACTACTGCTGGTCATGTTCTGTGCAGGAGATGTTTTATAATCATTTTCAAATGATGCAGTGGAGCAAGTCAGGTTGAGATATCATCTGTCTGGCACCACCTGGTGGCCTTAGAGAAAAATAACTTGGAAGTGTGTGTGCTTTGCAGTCCACTCTTACTCTACATCTGCCACAATATACGTATACAGCGCATGGGGATATTTTAGATTTGGCATCAGTTTGGTACACAGTGTCAGTTAAGCATTTTATCTTAAGCTTATCGTAAGCTTTGCTAGCAGACATACAGAGTGTTTTCTTTTTCCAGCCCTGCTCATGTGTATGGCTCCATGCCAGTGTATCATGCCTCTCATCACTCCTCCCTGTATTTCACCCAAATATTTATCTTAGAGCTTTCCATGTCGCGGATTATGGCTCAAATAGGTAACACAAAACAGGAGAGATTGAGGATACAAGCATTTCCAAAAGAGAGTGTCTAACAAAAAGTTAAAAAACTGGAACTCTTCTGTCATACAAGACTGCTATCCAGCATTATAATATTAATAACTCTTCCCTGAACTTAACTTTGCATTGTGATGGAGTATTTTGAAAGAGGATTGCCTCAGACTCGCAGTGAGAGTGTTATTTTCCACTTCTTCCAGACAAGCACCTCTCTGCTCAATAGTGTCTGTCAACCTTTGCTCTCATTCCTCAAGCTCTCTGTCCTCCTCTGTCATTCCTCTCCTCTACATCTCAGGCACTCTGCCATTTGCCACAATATGACGACTATCTTCAAATTGACCTACAAATGCCTAGCACTCTGAGCGCCACTGATATGATGCTTTGCCTTTGCCTCTCTTCTGTCTCTCTCTCTCTCTGACAGGACCTGAAGCCCGTTGACGTCACCAACAAGAGGAGTCTATGGGAAAACAAAGGCGCCTCTCCAACCAAGGTAGCTATTATTCATTTCAGACTATTCGCTGTCTAGTATCATGAAGAAAGAGTACCAGTCTCACCCATCTGGGAAAATCCAAGTGAGCATTAAACATCCTGGAGTACATCCAGATGGAGCTTTAACGATGCCAAATTGGTTTGTGGTCTCGGAAGGATTTCCCGTGGTTTTTCATGGTTTTCTAGTTGTTGTCAATCAAGAGATGCTGTAGGGATATTAGAATAATCTCACGATATTTTGACCCTGGTGTCGCTGCAATGGCAGTAACAATCACTTCTGTTTGTTTCTGTTTTAAAGAACTCTCATAGCTAGTTGACCTCACCGTTAAATCTGGAATAAGCCTGGAGAGGTAAAGGAGTAATTGTTCCACGTTTCTTCAAAGCACTTATTATCACAGAATGACCTCACACTCTGCTGTCACACTGTCGACTTTTTGCTCTGTGTTGTTGGCAAAGCTGCGCTCTGCTCTGCTGTGGTTGGATGCTACTGCTTATTTCAATCAGAATGATACTATCTAAGAGTTTCAGTCCAAAATCAGATAGTTATGATTTGACGAATGTGTCTTACGTTCACATGATTTGTGTCATTTCTGGCATACTCTCTATGGAATATTATTCAAGTCGCTTCATATACAAAGTCTCAACATTTCAGAGGATGTAATGATCTGCATTTTGTAAATATTGAGCAATAAACATTTGCCGTCCAAAATGAACATGGGGCATTAATTCTTAACTTGTAAAGCATGCCTGCCAGATGTTCCGAGCTGTAAAATAAAAGGAAGAAAGTGAACAAATCAACGAAGCCATACAGCAGTAAAGCCAATTTTAAAGGATTATGCCGTTGACTCCATTAACACCCATAACTTGTTAAAGCCGACTCAACAAAATCCAGAAGATTACAGTTCAGTGTAAATTCTGTGTCATAAAAAAAACCTTTAACAGTGCGCCTGTTGTCCAACTCCGGGCTGAATGCTTTTCACAAATGGCTGTATCACATCACCGCTCCTCCTTCTGACAACCACAAATCACCACTGTCAGTCCAACTTCACTTGACCTTATATTGCCCTAATGGAGAAACTGTTTACAGTTTCTTTACAAGCAAGACACCTTGCTGAATTGCGCAATAGCAGTTTGACAGTATCGGATCACTGTTATCACCTCACATTTTCAAACAAGTCTAAACCTAAACCTAAATTGTCATATCTTTATTTTTATACATAGATAAAGCTGTGTTTGTAGAGCTGCTTAGTAGAAGTGAAACCCCACATTTAAAAAAAAAAAAGAGCACGACAAGGATGTCCTACCAACCCCACTGACTTTAGCATAAACTTTTCTTCCTTCCTTCCCTACTTCTTTCCTGCCCTGGTAGTAGTGTGTTCCTGCAGCCAACAGCTGCAGTGCAGGCCGGAGGCTGTGGTCCGCCACAGTGAGTAGTGGGGTTGGAGGGCACCAGGCGGTGGTCTGCACTGACGCAAAAAGGGCCCTGGACAGGAAAGGTAGCAGTTAGCGGCCTTGTCATTAGCTAACCCTGCTATGCTGTGATGTCAGGGAAGGCAAGATGAGCAGATAATGTGAGATCTGGATATGTTCAAGAGTCTGTATAGGTGGAAGTGTAAGATCAGAAGTGGTTGTAAGCACTTGCTGCTTTGACTGGAAGCTTCGCAGGTATGTTTTGCTAACTGTCTGCGTCTGTCTGCACCATTCCCGCCTTATAACCTTCTTGTCTTGTCTCGCAGGTGGCAGGCAGAGGGGAGACCAAATCATTTGCCAACGGTGAGTTTTTACAAGGCACCAGAAGTGTCAGCTCGTAACTGCAGAGCTTGTGAATGTGTGTGCAAGAAAACACACAAATGGGTGGGCAGGAATGTGGGCATGCATGCTGCAGTTATCGGGTGAACTTGTGGCTCCAAAATGTCAACTTTTCGAAACCTCTGAAATACCGCTTTGTTCTTAGCTTGGCCACAGTACGTTTTTTTCATTTTTCTAATTGCTTTCAGAAACCAAAAGACGGGATTTTCTCGACCCATAACGGAGTGCTTAATCCTGTAGCTCAAGTAAAAACATGGAAATGACCAAAATGAGTTGTCCCAACTGTGACAGTATGTTTTTAAAAAGTATGTTGGCAGCCTGCTTGCTGACAATACATGGTAGTAAAGATAAAAGGGAAGCTAGACACTCTAAAAAAAAAGGACAGGGAAAGAGATTTTGTCTAGTGTCGTCAGCCATTGTTTCTCATGCCAGCTAACAGCTACACTGGGAGAGCAAGGTATTCACCCAAGATCCAACCCACATCAATTCAGACATCTCAACCAACTAGTAGAAGTAGCCAGTGCAGAAAAAAAAAACAGGATCCCTCACTGGCTTCCCACCAGCAAACATTGTGTTCGTTAGGACAAATGTCCGAGCACTTTGCACAGATTGGAGGTGCGGCCCTCTCGTTAAGTGTGTCATCTTGTCACCGGCTCTTTGATTTATACCACACCATGTGTCTCAAGACCAATAACTGACCCCATCATAGCCCACCCCCGCAGTCTTTTTCAGTTTGGCCTTTTGCTCCACAGCGTTTTAGGATGCCACTTAAACATTGCTTGCTATTTTAAAATCAGATCAGAGTGCAGCCTCCTCCTCCTTTTGTTCCCGCAGCGGGCAGAAGAGGGGCTTTGGCCTTGAGGGATTCCGTACAAGTCTGCGTAATGTGTTGCTTATTCAGCGCACAGAATCACACACGCACATAGAGACGCACCAATTTTACCTCTATAAACCCACTCAACAGCCATCTCGAGGCCAGTCAAACCTTTCAGCTTTTCCACTCATGTGCACATCCACTTGTGCTGCTCAGACCACAGTCCTGCCTCTCGGAGTGCTAACAGGCCGGTTTGTCACATTAATAGCTGGTATGTTAGGGATTAGCACACCATCACAGTCTGACTCAGAGGATGACAGAGGCTTTGTATAAATTTTGTATTTGTTGTTAGAAGTTGGCTGGAGGATCTTACAGACATTTGACACCACAGTGGACCACATACAAGTTAGCAGCCGCACACTCGCCACATGCTTGGCCCTAATAGAGAGCTTCCAAAATAATGTTCACCATTTTGGAAATAGTGACGTTGGACATTTAAATCTGTCTACCTGTACTGAATTTAGAAGAGTAACTTTCAAGCAATACATTTTTGGCCATTCATTATAGCGGTTTGGAAAACTGTATTCACAACTGTATTCATAATATATGCTCATTAAAGTATACAAAATTTCTATTTCTATTGGATTACAATATACAGTAATTTTATGGTGCACAATAGTTTATAATTTAGAGTGCACAAAGTTTCAATCTGCTCCAAGTGTGCTTCACGAAATCAGATTCACCTATTAAGTCTTAAATATTTTGCAGTGATGTAACCTGTTTTGATACGTGGGTTTGTACCATGAAATGTAGAACAAGACAAGAGTCTACAGCCTTGCTAGCGGCCCTTCGAGGTTGTACTTTGGCAGAGCAATGCTAACATGCTGATGTTTAGCAGCTATAATGCTTTCCATGCTCACCATCTCAATTTAGGTGTCAACATGCTAATTAATTTGCAAATTAACACTAAACACTACAGCGGAGACTGGTGGGAATCCCATTAGTTTTGCAGGTATTTGGTCATAAACCAAAGTGTTGGATAAATTCAAATTTTGACCTGGTGACGGTGCTATATTGAAAGTTGAGGCATCACCAAAAGTTTTACAATTCGGACATTGCCAGGCTGCTAGCATGGCTAAAAACATATGTAGATACAGTGTCTGTGCTGCCCCCATTGTGTTCAGAAGAGATGTTTACAAGTCTGATTTTTGGTTTATGTTTGCCGTCATTTTGTCAGTCTCTTGGAGCCAGCAAATCTAAATTTGAGCAACTTTTAAGTGGAGTCTGGGTGAAGCTAAAGTGGGTCAAGCAAGCAACAACCAACACAGTCTAGTAGACCTGCCAATCAAGCAAACACCCCCAAAATATCCCTCTCAAAGGCAGTGTTGTTAATGGAATAACAATTTTATGAATTTTGACCCAGAAACAAAAGCAGTGCAATTATTTTGATATCTTGTGTAAAAAATGAAGTTAAAAGGGCTGGGGGTTTTAAAGCAAGCATCAAGTAGCCTCTAAACTACATGTTAACTGCATGACTTCAACACTTCACTGTGGTGTTTGTCGCTTGGTTTGACCCTCTGTCACAAGGTCAGAGTCGTGAACCCACAGCTGTCTGCAGACTTATAGTAAAACCGTTGATTTGTGACCCGTTTTGTGTCTTTCACCAGGTATGGGTCACTAATGTCTTGAAGGAGCCACTAAAGCTGGGGACCATGACAATCCAAGACTCTTCCTTTGACTTTGTCTTAAGAACCAAATAATGATCACACTCCCAAGAGGGGACCCCAAGAAATCGGAGGGACAGGAGAGACGCTGTCCAAGCACTGTACCGAAACAACATCATATTTTTGTACGGTTGCCACGTATAGTGCCTTTGCACAATGATTTTTGCTTTCTAAAAGAAACAAAATGCTGTGAAATTTGGACATTTGTAATTACTATTACTAATTACTTCATACAATCCTGCCAGGAAGAAAAAAACAAAACAAATTAAATTTAGATTCATCTGTTGCCGACAGTTTTAATAGAGACAGAGTAGATGGGTTAAACATTTCCACATTCCAAAGAGATGGGTGAAATCAGTTCTCTCCCTCATACAGTACATTTTCCATCTCTTTTTTATTTATATTTAAAGCAAAAGCTTCACACATTGCTATTTTATTCAACGTTCACCAGTTCAGGATAGAAATATAAGCACTTCTAGAATTTAGCTGATTTCACTTTTATTATGTCTTACCAATAGTGCAGCAATGGTCTGAGTAATATATGTTAGCACATGTGATGTTTTGAATATGACCTATCATACTGTATCTTATATAACATCTTTATACTCGTAACAAAAGGTATTTTTTGCTTCTTTTGTATCCAGAAACTTTTCACCAACAGGCAGTTAATTACGGTGGTGATAGGAGTGTTGAATATTCAGAAGGCCATTATGACTTTTATTATCCTTTATGTCATTTTATTTATGTTTTAATGTGTTTTGTCCTTTTCTATTTCTAGCTGTTTTTGTAGCTTTTGTACCTGTTTGATCACTTTAATATCTTCAGACATTCCTCTTAAAAAGCAGGTGCACATGATGCCTTCGCTGCTTAAAAGCTGTAGGTTTTATAATGTAGGAAATCGGCAAACCAACCCTCTTTTTTAAGTCTGCCTTTAGCTTCTTTATTGCCTCTATGCACACTCTCATGCTCAGCGATAATTTTCTAATTGAGGGCATACAAAGTAAAATCAGGGTGCCTAAGCATATAGCAAGATACTAGTACAATACAAGGATATTTACCACTATGTAATTCTTCTGGCCTTATGATTGCAATGAAAACATTTATGACAGCTGAGGTACAGTACATGATAGCCTCAAAGCAACTCAGTATATTAAGACTTGTGATTTTCATGTTTATTTGTCACTGACATGGTCTTAAGTAGCACGTTCCCTTTCATAGTTTTTCCGCAACACGAGCTCTGATAATATTAACGGTTTGCCGGGGCATTAAATTGATCAATGTTACTGCTCAAAAGTCTGACAATCACATTCCACGGCTCCTGAAAAGAGCAGGGGAGCTTGACCAAAATACTTTTAAGCGTGATTTAATGTGACATTTATGTATTTTTTAATACAGTGGTTTCATAATGCCGTAATGTTTTTTTTTTTTTTTTTACAACCTTGTGTCCATTTTATGTTTTTTAAAGTTCTTTTATTTCCATGTTTAACCAGACACTTGTTGTTTGTGTAGCGCTAAGCCTATGCAAAACACACTATCTGTAGTCTCTCTAAACACTCCCAATGTCATACAAGTGGGCAGTTTCCAACTGGATGAATGTTTTAAACATTGTACACTTGACTCAACAACAGCAATAAAGACATTGAGGTATTCCACATTGTTAAGTTTCCTTCTATAACCCCACCATTTTACTATGGACCACATTATATATATATATATCTATTGTATAGTTTTGTGTGGGACTGCACAGCATCTTTATCCCTTTCCCAAGTCCCACATTTTGAGATGATGTCCTGCATTTTGATTGGCTCTGGGTTTCAAAAGTGAAACCACTGCTGGTCAAGAGTTTTTCTAAAATCTGGCTCTCATCCAATGGCTGTGAAGAAAGCACGGAAGGCTGTCATCACGAGGCTGTGTTTGATGTCAATCAATCAAACTACGCACACGTCAAGTGCAAGTTAACCTGTCACAGGTTAGGTCAAACCTGTAACCTGCATAGTCTATTGTGTGCTAGTGAATCAACCACAGGGCAAAGCATAGAGATGTTACGAGCTAAGGGGCAGAATAGAAATGTTTATTTTTTAAACCTAGACAAAATTTTATACCACCTCTCAGCATTGGTCACGTGTCCCACATTGTCCCACACAAACTCTTTGTGCTACAATAGTAGGGTGACCTGATCCCAACAAACCAAATGTGGGACAGAGTGTTGAAACAGTCGATTATGGAAACATGAAACTGACTAAATGTAGTAAAAGGTTTTCAGATAAATTGAAATATCTGAGTACATCAATAAATAAATATTGAAAAATAACACTTTAACAGCATAACACTTTTTTCCTTACCAATCATTTGGTAGCATAAATTAAAACAATTTATTTTACTCTTCTGTTTATCTTTCACTAGCTCATTTTAGTTCTCAACTCCTTCATTTCCTTTCATGTTAGCTTAACTGTGGGTAAAACATCCATAGGGTAAACCTTGCTGAAGCTAACTTTCATCATAAAAACTACACCAGCCAGTGCACATAATCATTACTGAACTACATACTGCTGTAGCATCGCAGTATAAACTGTTGTAGAAGCTAAAGCATTTTAGGCGGCAAACAAACGCTAGCCAACTTAGCTAGCTAATGCTGCACACATCTCCAATGTCAAGAATGACACAGTAAGACTTATATCCAGTTTGTTTCCTTGAAGATGAGAGATGAACACTTTGATGAGATGAAAATAATGTGAAGATAGATGCTATCACGTGAGGTGTTTTCTAAGCTAGCTAAGTTTGTTTGTGTTAGCTTGCTTGCTAAGTTTGGTTGGTGACTGGTGGTAAAGGAAAATATTAAAAAGCTTTTCGCTTCTATTTACACTCTATTTCAATTACTTAACAATTAACGATGTTTATTGATGTATTCTGTTATACTTTCGACTGTTACAATAACCTTTTACTACTTTTTATCACTTCTGGGGCTCCATATACAGTAGTCGATTGACAGAAACTACTTACTATTGTACTTACTTAATTACTACTACGACAAGTAATTTATCATTTTAAATAATTTTTTAAGCAAATATTCAATGGCTTCACTCCTTTCAGCTTCTGTGAGGATTTGCTACTTTTCTCTGTATATTATAGTTTAAATTGAATATCTTTGGGTTTTGGACTATTGGCTGGACAGACCATGTCATTTGATTACATTGCCATGGGCTTTGGTAAAGATATTTTCTGACATTTTAAACTAAAAGATGAATAAATTGATCAGAAAAATAATCAAAAGTTTAATCGTTAGCCAGAACAATAGCCAGCTGCAGCCCTAACATGTCATGTAATGTCAAGCATAGGTTTAAAAGGACCCGTCATTGTCAAGTCCTCTGCTGCCTTCAAGTGCTGTCAGAAATATTGTAATAGTTGCAACTCTAGTAGCACACAACATGTCATGTTTGCTTCAAGCATAGGTATTACTGTCAAGTGTTGTCAGAAATATTGTAAGTCAGTCGGGACATTCATTCATGATTTGAAAACTTATGTTGCATGCCTTTTTCGCTTTACATACTCCGGCTGCAGCACAAAGCAGCTCTGTGCTGTGGCGATTCCCCAAAGAAACGACAACAGCGAAACAAGAAACTTTACAAGATCTGTTTTATCTCCAGTCAAATAGTACTTTGAGGTGGAACAAGTTGTGTTTCCAATTTCTGGCCTCGAATGTAGCAGATTGCGAGGAGCACTTGAAGGCAGCATTCCTCTCCAGGTATAACTCATCTTCTGCCTCCAACAATAGAACTGACAGCCCTAAACCAGTCATAGAGAAGATATGTGGTCACATGATGGACAGGGCTGTATTAAGTGTGCTTTTTGGTTGGGGAGGATGATTGAACTTGTCTCTGTCTGGATGTGAAAGAATAAGACCTGAACTTGCTGCCAATACCACATCTCCCTCAGGGATATATACAGGAGGTAAGCTCTGAGCGTGACCATGACCTCTGGGTGC
This sequence comes from Oplegnathus fasciatus, assembly GCA_003416845.1. NCBI lineage: Eukaryota > Metazoa > Chordata > Actinopteri > Centrarchiformes > Oplegnathidae > Oplegnathus > Oplegnathus fasciatus. The sequence goes on along the minus strand of NTHP01000047.1, from coordinate 1,638,510 downwards.
ATGACAGCAAAAAGATCAATAACATCTTTGAAATGCATTTCATATGTTGAGTTTTGTTAAATCCCGATAAAGTCGACAAAAACTTAACTTGAGTTCTGCATGATCTAACAACTAGCTGGTACTACAAAGTCATGAATGCTGAATTAAATTGGCTCAGACGTTGCCTAAGTAGACTCTTAAAGATTTTATGATGGCTTTTCTTTGATGTATTCTGATCTGAGCGGTGCATATGCTGGTGAAGAAGGTGCTAAGCTTGCCCCTGAGACTGCCGTGTTGGTAGCATGCTTTGGGCTTTGACTTTAATGCCGCCTAATGCCGAAACCAGCACCCGCAACATTCCTGCCACTGTCAGACTGTGTGTTATTCCACAGTTTCAGCCAGACGGCGACTGACCGCATGCATTAAAGCAAATACACGTTTAATACCCCAGCCATGGCAGCCCTCATGCACTGTGAATTCTTTCTGGGTTTCCAGTCAGTGCTTTCCTTCAACCAGATGGATTCTCATTTTCTATCTTCTTTCTTTTCACTTTCCCCTCTTCGCACGTCTCTTTCCTTGTCCCTTGACGTCAGCTGCTCAATCTGATGACACAAGTAACAACCACACAGGGACTTCAGGCACCGCAGTGTTTGAATTTGAGCAGATATGTAGCAGAATTTAAACAGAAGCATGACTCTGGACAGTAACCATATACAGGGGAAAGTGTAAATATGGCATGGAGAGATTGAATGTACAGCTGGCCCCTTTGAAACGACTGAAAGAAAGAACAGGACCGCGCCAAAGCGGAAGGAGGATGGAGGGTGGAACTGGGGATGTGGAGCTAATTCTCTTTATCACCCATTTCATGTATATCAAAAAATAAGTCACTCTTATGACCAAAAGTCTGGAGTGAACCTGTTTTTATGATGAGGAATATGTTTAAGAAGCAAGACAAACTCCTGAGAGGCATTGTTATAAAAATGTTCCCCCCAACAAGCAGCTGACCAAACCGCAACGACAAAAATAGCCTGTCTGAATGTGGGTCCCAGCTCATTGATTTACTGTGAGCACGCCGAGGTGAGCCAAACCCATTGTCTGGAGGAGTAGCTCCACACCTGTTCAAAAGCACGCTCTATTATTCTTAAAAATAGACCCTCGCTCTCCCCCCACTGTTCAGCCTACTGACACCAGGTTTTTACGATCTGGTGATTTATAAGCCCATGGAAAAAAACATAGTCCAAGAGACTGTCGTGCACAATCACATGTAACTGATATACTGTATGTATTTATATATAAGGGACTTAATGAGACCATCCATCCCTGTAACCTTGACCTTGACCGCAAACACCTCAATGTTGTTGTTTTTAAAGTTAAGGTGGCTGGATCTTGTGTACTTCATAAAAATAAAAATTAAAAGTTGTATTCCAGAAAGATACTGTATGTAATGCATTTGAACTTACAGTGTTTTCTTTATTTTCTTGATTTAAGTGTCAGTTTCTGATGTTGAAGCATTCATTTGTTTGGCAGACCTGTGAGAAACAGATTAAAGGACATTTGGGGAAATACGCTTATGCGCTTTCTTGCCGAGAGTTTGATGAGAAGATTGATACCACTCTCATGTCTGTCTGTTAAACATGAAGGTATAGCCATGAATTAGTGGTTAGCTTAGCTTAGCATAAAGACTGGAAGCAGGGGGAAACAGCTAGCCATTCCAAAGGTGCAAAAATCCACCTACCAGCACCTCTAAAGCTCACCAACATGTTATATTTTGTGTTTAATCCGTGCAAAAATCAAAGTGTAAAAACTTTTTAAAAATGGTGGTTTTACAGGGGTTTATGTGCTGGACTGTTTCTTGGTTGGGAGCAGTGAGGAGTCTCCACTGGTTGCCTAGCAACTGTGGTTTGACAAGACTCCAGATATGAGAGAGGTATCGATCGTCTCATTTACCTCTCGGCAAGAAATAAGCAAATTTCCCTCAATATCCAGAATGGTCAAAAACAGAGGCAGCCGAGATATCTTGAATTTTTGACCGTAGTATGGCTCAAACTCCAAAAACGCTGGTTCCTGCATTCCCCATAGTGCAACTCAATAGGTTCTCTCATTAGACTCACCCTAGCTGGTAAACACCCATTTCTTTCAACACAGGATTTCTGTTAAAAATATGAAATCTCAAGCCCAATACAAGACTTTAGAAAGCTCCTCTAGAGTCACAGAGGACATTAAACAGCTGTTTTCACAGGCTGAGTAGTACTCCACATGACACGTAAACTGATCTTCATGTGTAAAATTGGTGGAATGCCCCTTTAACAAATAAAGCACACGTGTTTCTAGTGGATTTTTGAAACTGCATTGAGATCAGATTGAATTGTTTGGTTTTTGAAAGAACAATTAGCTGTTACGCATGAATATCAGACTAAATCACACTTGCTATGATGGACATTTCTGGCAGCGTACCACTTCAAAGCCTTTTGAGCACCTGGAAAATTGTTTTCCGAGTGTACATATCTGAGCCCGTATGATATGCGTACAGCTTCAGATGCGTCGGTTCGTCCCTGAAGGACTCGTGCAGTCCTGATAGTTTCAGTGCTGTTCAGACTCCAGTCGGCTGCCTGCAGCCTTGATCAGTGCCAAGAGGAAATGGCTGAGGATTAGGCCTGGAGCTGTTTAAAGCCCTGGGCCTCTGCTTGCAGTACCCATGGTGGAATCATTTCAAATTCTACAATTGCTCCAATCTCACAGCATGAAGCCAAGGTTTTTTTTTGTTTTGTTTTTTTGTAGGTTTTGGTTTAGTTGTTTGCACAAATGATAAAAGCACTGAAAGGAGAAGAAAAGAAGAGAGATACAAACCATCTGTCCGAGGGAAAGAAATCTCAAGGGCTTGTAAAAACATTACAGTCGATAAGATAAAGAGGAAAATATCAAGAAGACAAACAACAATACAAACCACAGCAAGACAAACATTAAAATACAAAAATGAATATAACCAGCCCTAATTATATTGAGCCCAGGAGAATTGAGAGTTTGGTTATGCGCGTGTGCGTGTGCGTGTGTGTGTGTGTGAGACAGCTGCATTAAAACTCCTTTATTATATCTCAAAACAAGGAAATTCATTAAAAATGCATCCTGTCTTCTGTGTGGTGGATCGAAGTGGTGATTCTTGATGTTTTGATGCATTGTCTGCTCTCCTCTTTGATGCAGGTAATCAGAATCCAAGATGTCTGAAGAAGAAGTAGTCGAAGTAGAAGAGATGCCGTGAGTACCTTCATTACATTTTAGTGATGTTTTGTGTTAAATCAAAGAAACAACAAGCTCTGCTGATTTTCGACTGATTGTTCCCAAAAGTTCACGTCTTCGCTTCTTTTCTTTTCAGGGAGGAAGGTAAGTAAGAGTTTGAGAGCAAAATGTCACTTTCAAGCTTGTGTTGCTAGACGTCACTGACCTGATTATGTCTCCTCAGAGGAAGAAACCCAGCAAGAGGAAGGTAAAGGCTTCTGCATGGCTTCACGTGTGTGTATCGTCTTGTTTCCAGTGTAAAGCCATAGCAGGCTAGCTGAGTGTGTTTTCTGTTTGTCTTACTTGCAAGTCAGACACCCCAAAAATTTAAATATTATGAATAATTTATTACCTACCAGCACCTTTGAAGTTTACTAATTAATACTTAATATCTGTCCGTTCAAAAATGTGTCAGTGTATAAGCAACACGCTAGCCAGGCTATCTGTTCCCCCTTGTTTTCAGTCATGGTGCTAAGCTAAGCTAACTGGCTGCTGGCTGTAGCTTCATATTACCGTACAGACATGGCAAGGCAGCTTTATTTGTATAGCACATTTCATACACTGGGGCAACTCAAAGTGCTTTAAAGAGTACAAATAAAAATACAATAAAGATAAAAGATTTACAATTAAAAAGTGCAAAAGAACAGACGAGAAACAAAAGATAAAAGACTTAAAAAGTAAACTAGTGACCAGAAACAGTTAAAATGAAGGCTATTTAGCTAAGCTAAAAGATAAGTTTTAAGTTATTAAAGGTAGAGTAGGGGGTGTAAAAGACTAAAGTTTTTAGCTTTGACTTAAAAGTGGTCAGAGTCGGGGCTAGTCTAATATCATCTGGGAGGTTATTCCAGGTCTGTGTTGCATAATGACAAAATGCATGAGAGTGGTATCAATCTTCTCATCTGACTCTTGGCAAGAAAGCGAATAAGTGTATTTCCCGTAAAAGGTTGAACTATTCCTTCAAAGATTACAGGGTCACGTTGGCTAGTGTCTATGAGTTGCCAAACATCTCGGGTGGCTTCATTTGAATAACTGTTCAAGGTCCAAAGAGCTAAAATTCTCCAATATTTCACAAAAAAAGAAAACACTGGAGAAAAGTTTAAGGAAACGAATATGAATTTGTGTAGCAGAACTTTGTTTTTTCTTCTTTGCAATCACATTAATCATCTCACAACCCCTCAGATTTATCTTGTGACCTTTGGAGGGGCCCAACCTCCAGGTTGGAAACCACTAGACTTAACTACTGAACTGTATTTAAAGTAGTTAAAACTAGCTTTTTCTGCAGAACGAGTACTTTTACTTTTGATACTTTAAGTACATTTAGCTGATGATACTTTTAGGATTTTGACTGCAGGACTTTTACTACTGCTGTATTGTGAAGGATCTGAGTACTTCCTCCATCACTGATTAGCACTGGACAAAGATCATTTGAATGGCACAAAGTAAACAGAAACGAGGATGACATTTTTCTGTTGTTCTGTTGTGTGTGTGTGTTGAGATTTCACTTTGATTTCTGACATGTTACAAACAGCTCGCGGGCTCAGTTTGTGATCCCAGATCATTCCCCGTTTTTAGCTTTGTTCAGAATGTCAGACAGCAGCACTGGTGTCAGTGCATCCCGAGAGACAATATCACACTGCTCAGAGTTTGACCAAATCCCAGCCTCAAGCTGTTTGCCAGAGTCTCATTGATCCACTAATCCTTATTTTGTTCACTCACTGAAAGAAGAAAGTTTGTATGACTTGTTTTTGTCAGTAAATAATGCCTTTCCATTTCTATTTATCTTTTCTTTACTTACACACTTCTGACATACTTTTGTAGTGCAGTGTGTGTGCGGTGCCACAGCTTCTTTTGTCGTGTTTTTTGCCTATAATAACAGAATTTGGCTTAATTCTTGTTATATTCTTGTCATATAGAAGAAGCTGCACCTGAAGTAGAAGGTAATTCTCCTCTTTAATTATTGTGCCATTATAATTACATCTGTGTTTTATAGAACATAACAATATTTATATAGCAAAAGGCTAAGATTAAAGTGCCAGATATTTCCCCAGGAGCTGGTGGAGACCAAAAACAGAGCTAAAAGGAGATATTATAATAGTTTTATGTGTAGTACTGCTCATATAGCATTGCTTGTGCCATCATGAATATAACATATATACTCATTTTATATTAACAACACACAGATTCAGTTACTACTCTTCACTCCACCTGAACATTACAATAAAAATTAAACTGTCTTCTCCTGTTTCACCTCTCTTTTACGTCAGCATTCATTTACTTATATCAACATTAGCTTTCTATGTTCAGAATTCACTAATCACTGCTATGTTTGGCTGCCAAGGAGTCGTCCGCTGAGTTAGTATTTGATGAATTCATTCCAAAATGAGATATCTGCTTTGTGAAAATTGTTACATCTACTCAGACAAAATTACTGTTTGCCTGCAAGTTAAACTGCTTATTGTAGAGACTGTAGCTCTTGTCATCTATTTACTGACAGAATATTGACATTTCAGAGGTTTAAATATCTAAATCAACTCATTTAATATGACAATTTTGTCCTTCATGTATACTGTTGCAAAGAAAAGTTATCATATATAATGTAATCCTGTGACTTTATGTCATTTCCCTGGTAACATATTGTTGCATTGCATTTTCTGATGACAATGTGACACATCTAATCATATTGTTTTATTATTTCACACCACAGAGCCTCCTCCTACAGAAGAAGGTAATTACTTTATTCTGCAGTTATGGATATAAAAAAATATATTGGAAAAATATATTGTATACATGTGTGAATAAAACATAATTTTACCACCTTTACAAAGAGCCTGCAGAAGAGCCTGCAGAAGAAGGTAACGCAGCTGTTCAAATTTGTGTGCACGGTGTGACTAAATAACACTATAACAGCCTGGTTTGTGCATCCCCACCATGTTTTACAGTCATTTAGACCTTAACGCTGAGATATTTGTGGGAAATAGTAATATTAACTTCCAATCTTTTCAACTCCCTGGAACGGATGAATTCATATGTGGTGTGGTTTTTTCCCCCCTCATGCCTTAATATTTATTCTGATAACACACTTTTATAAAAGAACTGCCTCCACTGTCTGAGAGTAAAAACTAAGCTTTCGTGGCTTGAAACCCCCTAGAGTACTTACACCAACCCAGTGTGACAAGGCATCCAGAAACTGTTTAGACTTTCTATTTCTCCTTCTGACAGCCAAGGAAGTGTTTCATATCAAAATATGTAAAGCAGATATCTGAGTGAAACAGTACGCGCAAACAATAAAGTAAATGCATTTGTATTCTGCCAGCTGATGCACTAACGTGTCCTTATGTCCTTTGCTGTAGAGTCTCCAGCTGCAGATGAAGGTACTGTAACTTTCTGATGAGGCCTTGGGAGGACATTTTGTGATCATTACTGTAGTTTAACATGAATGTCTGGTGTCTTCGCTCGTCCACTGGAGATCTGTTCAACGCGTGCTCACGGACACACTGGCTGCCAAAATAAAGCATATGTTGTTTTTTTAAACACAGCTTTTGGGAGACTATAAAGGAACCACCACATGCTGCTCATTTTGTAACAGAAAAGACTATTGTGTGTCAGAATACTGACTTACTGTAGTGGTATAAACAGAATCCAGCGAGATGTATTGTGCCAGTACTTATTCACTTACACAGGACATTTGTCAGAGTGTGTGTTTGCCTTCTAACGTTACACCATTGATTAATTAATAATCTTTCACTTCAATATTCTCGGCCTACAGGAGAGAGTCAGGGTGAGTGAGCTCTGTCATTTTATCTACTAACTATCAAACTGTCTGGCACATCAGCTGTGAATTTGACACTATAAATATATTGTTTTGTTAAGATTAATAGTCTTATTTAAAAACTAAATAGATAAAATAAAGACAATAACTTGTATTGAAGATTAGAAAACATAAATTAGTGTTATAGTAACTGTGATTATCCCTTTTTTTATCATAATAGATGACTCCAAACCCAAACCAAAGTAAGTCTTCTGTCATGTGACTTTTAATCTGTATACATCAACCAATTAGTGGTTAACTGGTCATTTAAAGTTCTTCTTATTCTAACCCAGAAATTTTATTTTAGGGCATTCGCTCCGGCTATAGCTGTGCCAAAGCTACCCGAGGGAGACAAAGTCGACTTTGATGTAAGTGATTGATTCCATTTTAAACTGCGTGCATCAATGTTTGTCTACATTATGAGGACCAAATGTCTGCCGCAGGAGTTTAGGGTCAAGGCTTTGTCACTGAAGGTCCTCATAAGTATGTCAGTACAAACGTGTGTGTGTGTGACTGCAGGACATCCACAGGAAGCGTCAGGAGAAGGATCTGACCGAGCTGCAGTCTCTGATCGAGGCCCACTTCATCCAGAGGAAGAAGGACGAGGAGGAGCTCATCGCTCTCGTTAACAGGATCGTAAGTCTTCCAGGAAAGAGTGCCAGATCACTGGAGTGATGCGCCACCCAGCAAACAATTACACTATGTGTGTGTGTGTGTGTTTGCGTGTGTGGGCTTTGATGTGCAGGAGAAGCGTCGTGCTGAGAGGGCTGAACAGCAGAGGGTCCGTGCTGAGCAGGAAAAGGAGAGGCAGACTCGAGTTGCTGTGAGTTCCCCCTAATTGTCATCTCATCATCTTTTTCAGGACGTGACCCCACATACAATAAATTAAGAGTGTCCCATAACAAATAACTGATACTCAGTAGTTTCACGTTGCTTCCCAAATACAATGAGGGTGTTGGGCATGTGTGTATCCTGGTGGGGAATCTTCTCTGGCTGCAGGTTGTGATGAATATAAACTCCTAAAAAACTGAAATCAAATACCCCACCCTTGATCTTTTCTCTATCTTTTCCATCTTTTAAATCTTACAAAATAGCCATGTGCATCTCTAATTTCAGCTCAGATGACATAGATTTGGATCAACTTGAAGTCTTTTCCTTTGGGGACTCTTTTCTCTATGTTGTCTGTTGCAAATAATTCAGTATTATATTTTTCCTTAAAGCAGCTATAATCAATATTTTTATAATAACAATGGATCAAATGACAATGTGTTATGTGAAGGGGAGTCGTTCATAGTGAACCTACAGAGAATTATCACCAAACTCTGCAGTTCCCATCAGCTCTACGGAGCATTACAGCATCTTCTAGCTCACTGTTTTGGTTTTCCGGCTCGCAACTTTAACGTTACTGTTTTGGTTCACTCTGACGGCTCTCATAGCATTGTTTTTGGCTGCAGCAGGCAACGGGGGAACATAGTGGAGCATTTAGCAGCTAAAGAGCCAGATATTTCCCCCAGGAGTTGGTGGAGACCAAAAACAGAGCTAAAATGAGAGTGAATACTGTACTTAAATTCACCAGGTGGCCATAAACACAACTCCAAATGAATGCTAATGTTGCTCTGTGTCAGCTAGAAACGTTCACAGTTTCAGCTTAAAATGTGACAATATGTCAGTCTTATGTTTATAGCTTGTTTCTGCTTCCCCAAAGTGACCAAAATATCAGTTATTGCAAGTTGAACTTGAAATCCACATGAAGCCCATTGTCATTTTCAGACATGGCAAACAACAAGAACATTTTCACAGCCGTCAGCATTGGTTCGGCAGTTGGCAGGACTAGGTGGACAGGTGGTGTGTTTCTTTCTTCCTGTGACCATCTTGTACAATCTGTACCGCAGGAAGAAAAGGAGAGGAAGGAGCAGGAGGAGGCACGTAAGAAGCACGATGAGGACGCCAAGAAGAAGAAGGCTCTGACAAACATGACTCAACAGTATGGTGGCGTCCAACAGAGGGTCAGTCATCACACACAAATACACATGAAAACTGTTTACTGAATTCTTGAGTTAATAAACACACAACTATCGCTGAGATGAATGACAGAATTTGAAGACTGATCGTAAATACAGTGTGTGTGTTTGCACTTAAATTAACAGGAAATGGGATCAGAGTTTCAGACTTTGTGGCCTTGTTTATTCTTTCTTTTTTTTATTCTTTCAACACATCCTCTTGGATTGATTTCTCCAATCCAGCAAGACGGAAAGAGGGGAGCGAAGAAGCAGACAGAGAGAGAGAAGAAAAAGAAGATCCTGGCGGAGAGGAGGAAGCCTCTCAACATCGACCACCTCAGTGAGGACAAAGTGAAGTAAGGATACTCTGTTTTTTACAAGCAGTCATTGGTCACAGTTCTGCAGCTAATATCCACATTTACGGTCTGATGCAGGCGATTTGTTTGTGAATAAACTCCCATCTACTTTCCATTCCTTGTGTCATAGAGTTGTACAGTTTTGACATGGCCTTTTAGTTTTCTGCTTCTGAAACAGTCCTGGTTTTTGCTCAAAAGGGAGAAGGCCAATGAGCTGTGGCAGTGGCTGATGACACTGGAGGCTGAGAAGTTTGATCTCAGTGAGAAACTGAAGAGACAGAAATATGATGTAAGTACTTTGCCTCGGGGTGCTTGTGTGCCAATTGCTCCATGAAATGACACTGACAAGTGAAAACCTTTTTTTTTTCTCCAAACTTTTACAATACTTTGACATTTTGGGAAATGCTCGTTTTCACTTTTTTCCCCAAGAGTTAGATGAGAAGATTGATACCACTCTCATGTCTGTATGTAAATGTGAAGCTACAGCCAGCAGCCACTTAGCTTAGCATAACACGTTAATGATTTTGTTACCTTTGAACTGAGCCAGGCTAGCTGTTTCCCCCTGTTTCCAGTCTTTATGCTAAGCTAAGTTTAAGTTGTATCAATCTTCTCATCTAACTCTTGGCAAGAAAATTAATATATTTCCCAAAATGTCTTACTATTCCTTTAAGTTCTTTGCTAACAAAATAGGGTAATTTTAGGTTGTAATTATGTCTTTAAATAAGATTAAATAAAAATCTTATGACATGCCTTAAAAAGCCTCAAATGATCTACAATATATTTACTACTTCACCTGATTTATGTACTAGATTAACTGAGATCATGGGATGAAATGATAATGACAAACATTACAAATTGATGGTATGCAGCCTACAGCCCTGAAAAAGCCCCAGAATACGAAAACGGTATGTACAAGTGCAAGGCTGTCCTGAGGGCGCCTATCTAAAATGAATGTGGCTTGACTTCCAGATCAATGTACTCCAGACCCGAATCAATGAGCAGCAGAAGTTGTGAGTAACTGTTAATGAGGAGTGTGAGGCTCGTGGTTGTTGTGTAGTTTTTGCTGTCCGTGTGTTGGAGGGTCACAAACCGAGTGTCGGACAGCGGAGCAGGAACAGGAAAGCTGGCCGACAGTCACAAACAGAAGGTGAAACTTATAGTGTGTGTTGACGAAGAAGCCTGCAGAAGCTGCCGTGTGGTTGTGTTCAATCCAGTCAGGTATTCTATTGCATTTCTGCTATTTCTGAGCTTCATGCTGCATTCAAACAATGTCGGTAGACTGGGAAGAACAGTAAAACTTTCTGTTATTCCAATTTGGGAACATTTACACATTATTGCGGTCATATCTTTTAAATAGCCCGAGTTAGCAATTTTAGCAGTGTTAAGTATTTGGAGCTAACATCGTTAACATGTGAAATCAGATATAAACTAACTATGTCAAGCTCCTTTTGAATTAGCTGAATCAACTGTATGTTAGATTTTTTGAACGCAGCATTGGAGGTGATGGTAGGCAGGTTCTCTTACCTTTGGACAGAGTTAGGCTAGCTGTTTCCCCCTGTTTTCAGTCTTTATGCTAAGCTATGCTAAACAACTTCTGGCTGTAATTCATATTTACCAGACTAATATGAGATTGGTTTTAATCTTCTCATTTAACTAAGCAAAAAAGCGTATTTCCTATATGTTGAACAATGTGTCTTAAAGCCCACAAAGATATTCATGAAAAATAATCTGCAAAATACTTGTTTAAATCTCAAAAAACATCTCTGTGTCTCCAGAGCATCGTTTCAGCTGTCATACTTTCTTTCCAACTTTTGACAGCTGTAATTTGTCAGAGCAGCATCTCATCCCTCATTTCTAGCTGTAAGGGACAGTTTGACTTGTAATGATGAAGGCACTATTGAAACATCGTGACAAACATTTCAGGTCTGAGATTGTGTGGCCTTTCCCTCAGTTAAATGGTCAGCTCAGTCAGGAAGACTAGAGGTGAGTCTCCATCTCCAGAGGAAATTCATTGGAGGTAAACACATCTTGCCCCACTGAGCTCTTCTTTAGGACCACGCGGTCCACTTCTTGGCTCAGCTGGTGTCCGCCTGTGTCTGCTGTTGTTTTTGTGCTTAGCCGGTCCTCCACTGTTTGTCCCCCCACAGATCAATCAGCTCCTGGCTCGCGTTCAGGCCCACCAGAGGTAAGTAGTAGCCGCCTGTGAACCAATCTTTGAGGTGTGGCTCATATCGGCGCTGAGAGTATCTTTTGTTTTTTCTTAAAAGCTACTGATGTAGTTTTGAGGTGGTTTTGGTCCTCATTTAAAGAGCCTCGGGAAATGTTGAGTCCGATCATACATTTCTGACAAACGTAGAAGTGTTTCTTTAAAACAAAATTTGATGCTTTCACTGCCCTAGTCCATGTTGAAACACTATCTTTATTTGCCCCACTCTTTACTACAAATTTAGATGTAGAGATCCTCATTATCTCTTGTACCCCAAGGCCTTTAAAACTCACATCATCCTACTTGATATAAAGTGGGAACATGTGACGCAGTTTTCACTGAGTGAGTTGTGAGCGTAGAAATAGTTCTAACTTTGTGCAGCGCAGATCTCACCTTCCTATGGCTGCAAACAAGTAAAATATAGATTCTGATTTTTACCTGTTTCAGACAGCCATGGAAGAGATCAACTCAGTGGTAGAAAGTCAGCCATTTGAAGGCATGCATGCAGTATTTGGTTACTGTACTGGTTTTCTTACTCTGCTTAATATTCTTTATTCCCTTTTAACTGATGTAGCAAGTCTTCTCCATTCATCTATTACTCAACATCTTCATCCAGGCAGTCTGAAAACATTTTGTTCCTGATCGCAGCTATATTTGGGCTTTGAAGTTAGTAAAATAGAGAAGCAGTGTGGTGGTTTGAGCAAACGTCCCAAAGCCCCACATATTCACTACTTTTTTTAAACTGCTTTGTGCAACACTATCGGTTACAAATTTTGAAATGGAAACCAATCAGAAGCAAGTCCCTTAAGAAGTTATGTATGTCAACGTTTTGAGGCGTCTGTGTTGAATCAGCTGGTAAGTGTCTACACTCTGCTTTTCAAGTCGAATATCTGGTAGACTAAACTGTGGATGTATCACATGTTATGGGCAAAAGTGCAAACAGAGAACAAAGGCAGCGAATCAAAGGTAAGGCTGCTGCTGAGAGGACACAATCATCATTTGCCAGCTGTGTGAAACCGTGTGCTTTGCCCTTTTCTAACAGCATGACGCTTTGGTGTTTGCCCTCGTCAATCCTCCTATCGCTCCACTCCAGTTCACTCTCTTCTACACCTAATTTCATTTTCTTAATGAATACTGCAGCAAATGGGGAACTACAGAGCATATGCACTGATGAAATGTCCAATTTCTGCAGACACGTACTGTATGTCATTCACACATAGGGCTGGGTAATACTTCTTTAATGACTTTAATGAATCCGAAGCAACAAGTATCGAAAACTGTGACGTACCAAAAGCTGGCATTGAATATTTGTTTGGAATTATATCTTTGATCAGTTTAAACCAAATTTATTTTATGTAGTCCACCTTCTTGTACAGCAGCCTGTTGACTTTCAACATTTGTGGCTTTTCTTAAATGAAAAAAAGGATTTTGTAGAAAAACATTTTATACCTTTCTCTGAGGAATATAAGCACGTTTTTCTACAAACCATTTTTATTTAATAAAATAAGCCAAAGTCCTTAAAAGTAAAAAACAAAACAAAACGCTGCTATACAAGAACTTTGTCTAAATAAAACTGTGGAAAATTGGGAAAATTTAGATTTAAAGATTGTATGGAGACCCAAAGAATTCCAAAATTAAATAAGACAATATAAAATAAATTAACATATGTTAACTACAAACAAAATATCTAATATCACCATGAAATTGTGAAATAATCCAATGTTTTTTTAAAACTCATTATTATGAATAGTTATTCTATCCTGCTTCTTCTCACAATAACAGAATTTTATTGGACGTCATTCTCATTTAATTCTTTTTCTTAAGTCTGTTTTTGTTTTACAACACCATTTTTTCATAATTTCATATTGCCATTTTTCACCACAGTGTCACCAGCTGCTGCTTTAGTCTGAATGAGTGGACAGCCAATCACATAAAGAATGGATGGATGACATAACATTTCATGTTAATAAACTGAGTTTAAAAATGTTTCAGATTATTTTACAATTTTATGGTTTTATTACTTCAATTTAAATGTATTTACTTCATAATGTCTTATTTATTTAATTAATTTTGAAAACTTTGGGCCTCCAAACCATATTGCCACTAGTGTCAAAGATTTCAAGCAGTAACCAAACCTCCTACACACTACCATTATTAGAAACAACCAAATGAAACTGCAACGATGGACTTAATAAATAATAATTTATGCATGCACACAGTAAGCTGCTAAATGATTTTTGTTTGTGATTCTGCAGTGCCAAAGGAAGAGGCAAGGCCAAGGGCAGGCTGAGATAGAAGGTAACATCAGCAGGAGTTCTCCAAGGAAGCGTCTGAAAACGGGCAGCAGTGTTGACTTCTGTGACATTAATGTATGCGTAAACAATAAAACAGCACTGCAACAGCTGGTTTTAGACATAAACAATAAAAACGTGTGCTCTTGAGTCTAGCAGCGTCTGTTTGTGTGGTTTAAGTCTGAAAGTGGTGGATATTTCCTCTCACTTTCTACCAACCCCCGCTGTCTCTTTGTCACTTTAACAGCTTAAAAGCAAATGAATCCAAATTCAACTGGCAATAAAATAGCTCTATTTATTCTTTTGGGAACCATACACAGAGAACCACAGTGCACCATAAATTTCACATGTAGGCAGCGATATGTAAACAGAATTAAATGACCTACCGCAGCAGGCTGCAATAGTGCTCATTACATTAGCCACACACTTAAATAACACATTAATAAATAAAGGTTCTGATGGCAATACAGTGTCAGGATGATGCACTTTCTATACAGTACAGTGTGGTGACAGCAGTGCAAAAAATAAAGTGATGGAGTATGTACACAGGTAAGAGGGCTAACATTTGCTGCAGGAGCAACTTTATGTATTTTAATTCAGCAAACCGATCCCTGCTATGACTTCTGAGCTTCCATGGTTTCTGACACATGACAGCTACTCCTAAATGAAAAGGTTGCAGATGAGGAGATGAATAAAATTTTTTTTTTTTTATAACCTAGAGCCAAAACATTCGCAGAACGCTTTGTAGAGCTGCCAAAATGGCATCAAAACTTTCATTTCCACTTCACACAAAAGTCCATTTCCATTCTGGTTAACCACAGTCTGTCAAAAATGAGAAGTACTTTGCCTTTGGCTGCACTCTCGACTCCTCCGGGAGTCGCGGGTGGCAACTACAGTTTCTAAAATCTTATCTGTGAACGTTAGCTAACAGAGGCAGTGCATCTTCGTATACTCAACAACAGCAAGCATTTTAAATAAACAACTTTGATTAACTTACATTTCTTTCAGGTAGCTCGTGAGCCAACATGATACCTACTGTACACACGTGAGCAGGGATCAGAACAGTGCATTTTCATAGTTGCAAATCCAAAACTTCATGTTGAGACATGATGAGTGCATGGAGAGTCGGTCCTTTAGGCATGACGAGGAGACAACAGATGAGGTTCAGCTCCCTTTGTTGACTCTTCACCACAGATGTGTTTCCCTGATCTCAGCGATCACCTGGCTGGCTTTTTGCAATGCCTGTGGACAAGATATAAAAAAGAAAAAAAAACAACAACAATGAAACAACTGATAAAAGAACCTCAAATCATCAGGGAACACCAGACTCTACAAGGTGGGAGTCTGTTACCTGTAGCATGTCAGCGGCCTCCTTGCGCCGCTGAGCCATGTCCTCCGATTCAGTCAGCAGGTCGTTGAGGAGGCCAGATTTATACAGCTGGCCGACAAGCTCGCTCTGGAGGCTGTCCTTCACATGGTTGACCAGGAAGTGCATCACTGCCTTCGGCACACTGCGGTGGAGAAAGGGAGAGAGGAAGCAGGCCGAACAGATGGTTGAGAACAAGGAGGCAAGATGGCCCGGTGATTGTGATTGTGCCCCAGATGGAGGGGCTCGAGTTTGACCCACCAGGTGGCTGTGCCTGTCAAAGTATCGAGCTGTTGAAGTACGAGCTATGAGTTAAATACAACATGTTTATCCCTATTGAGCTCTAGGGGGCCCTACGCTCCAACAATATTGCACAAAACAATCCACTTTGGTAGGAGGATCAAATGAAGTCAAATCACATAAAAACTAATTTAACACAACTGATTATATCACAGCAGGTAGCACTCATAGATTCTTGATTTTCAGCCATGCTTGTTAGTTGGCTGGTAATTGTTATGAATATTTCTTATGGTGGGGTTATGGTTTAGGTTTACAAGTTACAACCTTTAATGTGAAAACATTTTCAAGAGGAAAAGGAGACATTTTAAAGGATAAGCCTGCCAATATTCTGTATTTTTCTTATTGTAAATAAATCTCATTAAAGGATACAAAACAACAATGTGTTAGCCCGTCTCTCATGCTTTCCAACTTCCCTATCCTGTTTAGGGTTTAACCCTTTGGGTAAATACTACATTTGTTGGGGCCTATTTTAGCTGCGGATTAATACACAAATACTCACTTGAGCACCAAAGTGAGTATTTACAGGACACTGTGCGTGGGATTGACTCAAAATAAACCACAGTACCTGTGTTAATGGTAATGAAGGAACATGTCATCCAGTGCAACAGAGTGACTCATTGATGTGTTTTTAATGAGAGCTCTATGGCACAGAGGAATAAGCTACATCAGGCTGCACAGACAATACTTTATTAGTAGATCAATTCATCGTTGGTTTTGGTCTTTTCATGGCATTTGTTGACTATTCCAAATATAGAAAATCACCAGACTTAGAGGAGCCAGCTGGCCTACCTGTCCTGGATATTCTTGCGAACGATGAGGAAGTAAGACTTGATGAGGCGCTCGATGACCTCACAGTCCCGCTGCTCACGTGATGACAGCTTCCTGGCGACCGGCACAGGCTTGAGGGGAAAAAGGGAGGAGATGCTTTAATCAATCGTTCGCTGAAAAATACTGTAATCTTCATAACGGGGCATGCTCATAGGTTTATGTTTAGTTACCACATCCAGCAGATTGACGGCTCCTTTAAGGGGGCTTCCAGGTCCAGAGCCGGGGGCTTCCTCTCCTTTCTTCAGCATCCCCCTCCAGTTCCCTGTGCCGTCCTGCTCGCCCTGGGGCCCTGCTGCTGGGGCCTGAGGAGCCAGGAACACAAGAAAAATAAATAAAGAAAGATAAACGGTCATCACACCACCCAGGCCACTAAACTAGTAGAACAGCACTCTCCGCTTGTCATTAGGGTTCACGAGGAAGGGATGGTTAGGGCACAGTATGTAGCATAATAACCTTGACAGGTTCATATGCAACACTGCAAACACAAACAGGCATGTGCACAAAAAAAGATTACAGACACTTGAAGCTAAACATTCAAAATTGAGCATAGTACATAGAGCCACTGACAGAATTATGGGTCTTTATTTTGGAGATGAAATTGGGAAGAAACCTCCACTGCTTTCAGAGAAAGGAAGTGAACTGAATTATGCAGCAGATAAAGCGAAAACATGATGGGCAATGTAGTAAATCAAAAAAACAAGACTAAGAGTCCATAGCAACTCTAGCGGCTCTGTGAGATTGTACATCACAACGGTGCTTTGAGCTGAATGCTAACATGACAATTCTGTTAACCATCTTGGTTTCGCATGTTACGAGGCTAACATAATTAGCATTAAACACAAAGTACAGCTGAGGCTGATGGGAATGTCATTAGTTTTACATGTCAGAACACAAAGTATTGGACAAATTTAAATTTCCCCCTGATAATGGTGGTGGATGAAAAGTTAAGGGATTTCAAAGTTATTGCAGTTCATCCTGAGGGGAACACAAATGGCTGCACCAATGACAATCTATCCAACAGTTGACATTTCACAAAAACAAAAATGTCAACCTCATGGTGGCGCTAGAGGAAAAGTCAGGGGATCACCAAAGTAAGCAGGATTCATCCTCTGGGGACCATGAACGTCTGTACAAAATGTAATGCCAATCCATCCAATAGTTGTTGAGATATTTCAGTCTGAACCAAAGCGGTGGACCGATGAACTGACCGAAATTACCACCGCTGCTTGCATGGCTAAAAAAAACTATTGTCATTCTCCTAAAATATGCACTTACAGACCAAACAGGCTTGAGTAGATGTTGCACAGTGGAAGAATTTCCACTATCACACAACTCCTATAAACTACGTACAAAAAAAACAGGGCAACTAAACGGTTAAGAGGTTGTAAAAGGAAATAGAGGAAGAGGAAGGCATTTTTCTGCGAGACAGGTGGACCAACTTTAGGGAAACGGATTCTGCAGAAAACAACAGTTGTTAGTGCAAGTCCACACAGGCTGAGGGAGAGCGAAACAAGAGCATGGCATCAGCAGACAAAGATCAGAGTGCATGCCAGCAGCCCATGCCCATCCATCCATTCATCCATACATCCATCCATGCCCCACCACCAGCCCCACAGCCAGCCCCGCAGAGCCAGCGAGCTGCGTACGTGCCCACCTTGGCACCGTCCATGTCTGCTCCAGACGCAGGGGGCTCGCCAGAAACCACAGTTGGGCCAGCCGGGCCTTTGCCAACAGACTAGCAGGAATATGAGAGCAGGAATGGAGAAAGAAGAAGAAAAAAAAAAAAGCACTGAGAAGAAATGTGGAAAGACAGAGGAAAGGAGGTTGGCAGTTGAAAGTCATTTGAGCAGAGGAGAGGAGGCTTTCTGAGAAGGAGAGAGGAGATGTGGGATAAAATTCCTCGATGGAAACTATCCAAAGCATTCGCTTCACAGATCCTCCTCCTCCTGTAGTGCTATGAGTGATTAACACCGCACAAGTCCCCTTTATACTCGGGACGCTGCACACTGCAACCAAATATCAGAACAGATGAGCTTCTGTGACTATATTTCAAAATAAGGTTGTTTCTTTTACCTTATCCCTGGGCACTGCAGCGGGCAGCTCTCTCATCCTGTTCCTCCTTTGCTCCTACAAATACACAACAGATGTTGGCTGCAATGACAGTCCAGGCTTCAACACATCCTCGGAAAGTACATAAGACAATTTACTGAAAAATACATAACGGAAGAAGTTATCCTACTTCTCAAAGAAATTTTTTACTGACCATTCTGCTAATTAAAAGAACATTTATCATGTCGCGGTGTAAATTATTTTCTGTGTGTAATATATACAACTCCCTCCTGCAATTTTTCAACAGACTCTGATAATGATTTCCTAAATAATAAAAATGCAATTACCGAAAATAAAGCTTCTGACATTTCTATGGAAGCAAAGAAAGGCCGTAATAATTTCAATCTTATAAGAAACTGAATACCTAATTGTGAAATTTAAATCACTACAGAAATTTAATGCGACTGATTTTCAAGCATTTAAATATTTTACGATTTTATGTGGTGTAAATTTATCTTTTCCTGGAGGAATTGCAAAAGTTAAATTCAACAGTCCAATATTCGAAAAACTGTGTTTAAGTTGCTCAAATTCTGATCTAAAAATTAAAGTCAGGTAAAATAAAAGAATAAAAAAATTACTCAAATTGGATTATTGGTGAAGTTCCAACACCAAAATATAAGATGGAAAAGTCAAATTTAAGAGGAAGAAGTATCTTGAGTAACCTGGATGTTCCAGTTTGAATTCTTCAAAGTGAATTTGGTTTCTGAATTTCAATTCAGTTTGTCCACCATCGTTTTTCTTTTACTTGAATTTTTAGATCTGAAAATGACATCTTGAACAGTTTTAAAATACTGGACACTTGCATTCTCTATCTAGAATTGCAAAGCAAAAAAAAATACTTAAAATCAGGTTTCAGAAATTGTAAAAATTTTAATTATCTACAAAGGAGAGAAACCTACTTGAATTCAAATAAATGGTTTTCAAAGTAAAATATTTACTATATTTTATATTTATATTATATATTTACTTATTCAGCTGCTTATTAGATTCAAAATATTCCAGCTTTTATTTGCCTCCATACATTCTGATTGAATGTCTTTCTGTACCTAAAAATATCAATGTATAATTCAAAGCCTGAAAATAAGCAATGTCAGGTTTCCACCTCCTCTCTCTGCCCGATGTTTATATTTCAGGGTATTTTGTTATGAGTACAGACCTCTATATTGTTATTCAAGACCCCACAGGCATCTGCAAAGTCTGGATGTTTGGTGTTGATGTAGGCCAGCTCTATTGCAACCAAGTTATGCACCTACAGCAAGAGGAGAGGACAACTTCAGTTATCAAATGATCCGATGAACACTGCAGCCTGAAAGATAACGCCTGCAGGTGATGACAGCGCAAATGCAAAAAGAGATGAATGTGACGGTACCATCTCATTGGTGATGGGCAGCCTCTTCCTCAGGAGGGAGGTGACTACTTCCACAATGGCCTCGTGCAGCTTAGGGAATCTCTGCAGCTCCTGCGGGACGAAACGTTGTGAATATGAATGTCTGCGTGTGAGGGAGAGATAAATATACGTGATACCGTCTCTGACAGAGCTGATTACCTGTGTGCTGTAGTTGCTGCAGTGCTGGATGATCCTCTGCATCTCCTCGTGGACCAGCTCCACACAGCGCAAACTGGGCTCCTCCAGGCGTTTCACCTGCTTCTTCACCAACAGTTCGAAGGAAACCTCGGGCACAAACAGGGACGGACGCGGGCCCTGATGTAGGGGAAGGAAGGAGCTGCACGTTAGCAATTATTACCCAGAGCAACTTGTGTTAAGTGAGCAGCAGAATAAAATTAATCTTACAAAAAAAGTCATGTTTTTTTACTTGTTTTACAGGCTCACTGAGCTAACGATGACAGGAGAAACTCCAGTGCCCCTAATGATCCCACGTTTATGAGATAATACAGCAGCACTCACTGTTGCGTTCCTTATGGCTGTTAGGATGTCTATGGTGCTGAGTCCTCCCAGAGGATCCACAGACTCCAATGTTCTGCCAAAAGTCTCGTGGAATATGTAACAAATTCTGGCTCCACCACACCTGAAAAACAGCAGAGGGGGGATATTAGCTGTGATGTGAACCCCCATGGCCTGATCTCCTGTCAGCTCTTCCTTCACAGAGGCCGTGCGTGCCTCAACTTACAAGTTGTATCATATTAAATGATGAAACCAATGCAGTTGTTTTGCTCATTTCCACTGCGCTGGACCAACAGCATCACCGTGTGGCCGAGCGGAGGAGAGGCGCCGGTACTCACAGTTCTGCCGTCTCGATGTATTTGGCCGTGCCTTCTATGGTGTTGCAGTATTCTGTGGCGAACTTGGTGATGAGCTGGAGCAAGGTGGCACTTTGGTCTTCGACAGGTTCGCCGTAGCTGCTGAGCAGGGACTGGTACTGGGCTGCCAGGACGTTGATCCGTGTCTTCAGCTCAGGGAGACAGTCTCGGATGTGATGCATCAGTAACCTGACATTAAGGAGGTAAAGGGCACAGGGTTCAGTTTTTATGCAGATATGTGAAATTAAATTCTGAGCTGTGGTTTTTCAAGCTGAACCTCTACTGTCTACATGTAAATGAAAGACTGTAGCAATTTCGCTATTATAAGAACAGGGCTGCTTCTGACTTCAAAATACTGATGCTGACATGACGTAATGTGTCCCAGTAACATATTCCGTCGACACACCCGTCCTGTAAAAAATAAGATATATATA